>OY735213.1:4394103-4434103 GCA_963457665.1 Thysanoteuthis rhombus
TATTCGATTAGCAATTATATAAAAAAAAACAACAAACGTAATGGTGAGAGACAAAAGATGTGAGTATAGATGTTTGTTTAAATACATCGGAAATTGGAAAGATTAAGCAGTAAGTACATCATATACGTATATATTTTGTATCAGCCTTTGAGGCTTTATTATGGTTTAATATGCCTTCATCAACAGCTATTCAGGGATATTTATATCGGTTTTTAAAGCAGAGCACCATCAGGCCTCTGCTAGTATATATATATATATATATATATATTTTTTTTTATGTGTGTGTGTGTGTGTGTGTGTGTGTGTGTGTGTTTGCATTTATATGTATAAATATAACTTAAACGTTCCTTGGAATGCATTTATATACACATAATTATTCGAGCACACAATTTATTCGAATTTCAATATAATCAGATTTTTTTAAACGAAATATGTTTCGTAAACAGATATGGAAACATATACCTACTTATATCGATATCTACCATATCCGTGTATGTAGCTTTCTCACTCAATATATCTATCTATGTATATTGCCTGCACGTATCGATGCACGCGCCCATGAGCAAGCATCTGGATACACGCCCGATTTAGCAGCCATTTGAATAACAAGCCCCCAAAATGCATTTATCTCTGCAAAAGTAATTATATTTTCAATTTCCTATTTCATCTTTTATAGAGAAACGCCTTCTACTGACGATTTCTATACTCTGTGAATTCAGTCTACCTCAGAAAATTCTCCATCTTCGAGACGTCATTTGAATGCTATATTCCAACCATTGTTACCACAGTCTTTGAAAACGCCGAAATTTTGCTTGCCCAAGTTATTTTAAGAAATATGAAACTAATGTACAGTTCATAATACACTCGAAATTGTGTGTCTCTTTTAATAATATATTAGATTACAATGATAAGACTGGCTGTTGCGGAGTCAAACGCTACTTCTCCCTCTATTCCGACTTGAGATGATTACTGCAACTTTTGTATTGGATATGTAACAAATAAAAATTTATAATATTTTTGTAGACATGTAAAACTTGTTGGTAAGAGTTGAGAAAGTCGTCTACCGATCACCTTGTCGAGTTTTCAAATCGTGGTAGGGAAATGTTGATATCATGTATCAGTTTGGTTTAATGTGACGGGACAGACAAAGAGTGGAGAGTTAACTACCCTGAATTAGGTGTGGATTGTCCTTGTTCTTGTTCTTCTACGTTGGAAAAACAGGATCAACTCGAGTCTTTGACTTTGAATAGAGTTTGAAAATATCGAGAGAATTCAGATGTCGTAATTTGTAAGTCTTGCTATCTCAAATCTAGCAACACCAGGTGAAATCATTTAGTGTTGAAGATCTTTGAAGAGGCATGTTCCTTAAAACTTCGCTCAATTTAATGGACACACATTTTTATCTATATTGTAAATCATTAATGAATCACTTACATTATACATTCGACAGCCTTATTCTGTCAGTAATGTTTGCTTCGATTTCCCGTCACTGACAATTTTACGCTAATTCGTGGTCCTCTCCCTCCTGATAACCATTAGGCCACCTGGCATTTTATACACACACACACACACACACACATATATATATATATATATATATATATATATATATATATATATATATATATATATATATATATATCAGTCAATATATGTCCACTGGACCGAGTTCTTTCCTATTTCCTGCCATGTCTTACGAGCCAACCTTTCTATGTCATCCCTGACTGTTGTGTCTGGTCTTTTCCTACTGCATTTACTGTTCAATGGCCACCAATTCTGCTCCATCTTTTATCACATCTTTTTGCAAAATGTCCAGCCCATTTCTGTTATTGTTGCTCAATCATTTGCATGATGTCCTCAACTCTAGTCTTCTTTCTGATCAATATTGATACTTTTCCTACAACTAAGAGTTATACTTAGCATTCCTCTTTCATGAATCTTTGCGCAATATAAAAATAAATGCATACTCTATACTTTTATTTCATATATATATATATATATATATATATATATATATATATATATATCCAATCAATATATATATGTTATATAACTGATTTTTCCAATTCTATAAATACATTATTATACACACACATATATATATGTGTGTATTTGCGTGTGCCTGTGATGATATAAATAAAAAGAAGTAGAAAAACCGAGCAACGTTCATACTGCTCCATTGTTGGATGCACATTCGAGCTGCACACCACACTCATTTTCTTTATCCATGTATATGGTCTAAGACTACCCGATTTGATGCTCGGTCAACATCGGTGCCGGAAAAATATAGTTCCTATACAAATCTCTTTATGATTATCATATATATATATATATATATATATATATATATATATATATATATATATATATATATATAAATTATCACACACACACACACACACGCGCACACACGCACACGTATAAATATATATAAATTATCATACATATATATGAATTACCATTGATATATATACTCATATGAATTAAGATGCATATATATATATGAATTATCATACATATATATATATTTACATATAAATTATCATACATATAAATAGATTATCAGGCATATATATTATCATATATACATAATCATACAAACATATACATATATACATAAACTATCATACACACACACTCACGCTTATATATATATATATATGCATACACAGAATTAATAAAAATGAGGAAAAATTTGTAAAAAAAATCAATCAGAAGAAAAGTTGTTTTGTTTTTCGTCTACATACTTTTACTTATATCCCAATGGACTCCCGAAGTTTCCCCTCTTTTTCTTTTTCTCTTTTTATTCTTCTCTTTTTATTTCATCAGCATCCACATCCGGTTGCCGTGATACTGCACTCTCTTCAGACTCCATTTTCTTAGACAACTTCCGCTGCACTCAAGATTTTTTCCCGCCATTAATTTATCAGTTAACTGCCTCCCGGTTAAAATGGCGCCCCACTGAACGAGACAAATGAACCCCAGGAACTTTTTACATCGTTTCACACCAAGTAAGGTCTTTTCTGTCTGTGTATCAGTTCATATTCGTCTGTCTCAGATTCTTTATACTAGGTGGAATACCCGCCCTACCTGGAACTTTTTACCCGAATAGGGGACCGAACTCTGACTTAAGAATTACCTCAATAAATCATTTCTGATTACAATGTGTCATTTCAGTTACTTACAAGTCACATGGAGATAAACTGCTTCAAACTTTTAATACCATGTTAATGGATGGATACACCCACCCACCCACCTATATATATATATATATATATATATATATATATATATATATATATATATATATATATATATACATATATATATATTAGATCTATTATCGGGGAGAGCTGAAAGGAAGATCCCATATAGTATTTTTTGAAAGTACTAAGGCGAATAATCGAAAAGAAAAATATCTGGGGTCTTAAAAGTAACCATGATAAATAGGAGGCCATAGCTCTAGCCACCCTTGAGCTATGCTAATACAGACGCACGTGCAGGCATTTGGTGAATTAAAATCATGGTATTTTTATTATGCAAACGTTGACGCTGTGTAACATAATTTTAAGAAACCTTTTACCATTATACTTACATTGTAAATCACCCCCACCCTATTGAAATTTTGAAAATTAACTGACTAAAAACATGCCCGGAGATATTTTCATTGGGTTCTGTTGTATTCCTCCGAAGCTTTGCTAATTCGTATTCACAGACTGGCAGACATTTTGCAAATAATTGAAAGACAGGTCTCGTTATATATATGATACATATTTCAATTTGCTTACCCAATTAAAAAAAAATGCTTGTTGTGTCTTTTAATTTGCTTGCCTTAATTTTTAATCTTACTTGCCTTACATGATGAACTCGGACCGATCATCACTGTGTGGCCGATATTTGTAACCTTAGGGCCAGGTAAAGTTAAACTTGATAAAACAAATCTGGTTAGTGACTCAACAGCAATCGTGATGTGACCAACTCCTTTCGGCAGCATACCGTGTTGGGGGCTAACGATTAAAAAATTGGCAAAAGCCTTAATCAATGAGTAAGTCACTTCTGTCCCATTTTTGTTGCATCATTCGAAAGTTCAATAAAAAAAACGACCACGAACCCTGCCAGACACGAACAATTGACCAATTTATCATAAATTTACATTATAAACTGAAACTTCCTCTATTATTTATGGGAAAGAATTTTCAAGAACAAAAACAAATCGTTCTTCCTAGGTATAACAAGTATTAAATGTTTAAATTTCCAGCCCTCTAGCTCTATGGATGTGGTTTGCATGCGTGAAATATGAATAAATAGATAGATAGATAGATAGCAAGCCGATTAGAATCACTTAAAAACTGAAAAAGCCTTTGTTGACTATGTTGACAGTTTTTGTTGACAGTTTCTAAAAGATATGTTTTTTCCTTTCGGTGCCCTTGCTGCTGGGGACACCGGCAAAACGTTTAAATTAAATGATTAAGTAAGAGACTTCGTTAAGCCAAGTCTAATTTACGCAGAAGCATTCGATTAAATTGTCTTCCATTGCAGATTTAGGCCTAATCCTCGTAAATCCAAATGCATTTCTTTCGATGATAACGTTCAAATCCATCCTTCCTCATCAGGCTCTGATATTACGACCCACGTATTGGGCGTGGCCGTCTTCCATCCTTCGGGCGCCGCTTCCCCCCCCCCCCGCTCGTCAGCTTTTAATACCCGACTCCCGACTCTACGTTATCATTACTAAGATTGCTACAGTCTTGGGTAAAGCTTTTGGGACGGTTTCAACGATTTGCCAAAGACCATTCCCCACCCCAGCCACAGAGATTTATCTTCTATTTGTCACCTTTGATATACCTATGGACGCAGGTTCGATTCCTACAACAGCTCTATTTTCTTTTATTGTTTATTCTATTTATACCGTCGTATATATATATATATATATATATATATATATATATATATATATATATATATATATATATATATAGTGTCTCTAAAATGTGCAAAGAGTCAGGCGTCTGTTCTTTTTTTCCGAAAAGAAACATATATTTGTATCTTTTCAGGAAAAAATACTAACCCCTAGTATGTACATTTTTGAGACAATATATATATATATATATATATATATATATATATATATATATATATATATATATATATATATATATATAAACAGAAGAATGCTATCACTTCAGATAAAGTGTTTGACTGATTTTGATATCTATTCCTTGGACATGTATCGAAATATTTCCTCATATCTATATAATTATCTTCCTTAAATCCTCCCTTCATTTCTTTCTCTGTCTATTTCTTCTTCTTTCTCTCTTTCTTTCTGTCTTTCTTTCGTTGATTGATGGCGTAGGAATAGAACCTGTCACTATCTTTTCCTTCCTCTATCTATCCATCAATATAAGCTTTTCAGATTTAACCGAAAGTCTGAATTTGTCATTGTTGTTAGGTTAGAAAAATGAAGTCAACTCAATAGGAGTTTGACAACAGATGGAAAAGACAAAGAATCAGTTATAGTAATGTTTCATTGAATACGTAAGTAGAATTATAAATCATGGTTAACGGAAAGTGTGAAAAGACCAGATGTTGGAAGATAGAACAGAGGCGCCAAGATTGAAAAGGAAGTCTCGTAAGAAAAAAAATGGGTTTTGGAATTTCAAGATGGATGGTTGCTTTATATATATATATATGTATATATATATATATATATATATATATATATATATATATAGAGAGAGAGAGAGAGAGAGATAGATATAGATAGATAGATGCTAATCTTGCTGGCAATTCACTAATCTAGGGAGTTCAATCCTCACTAGGTATTTTAATATTGTGGACAAGTGCCAGTTCAAGCTGAGGGACGTGGTGCATACTGTTGGTTGGCAAGTTTATCTCGTAATCGAGTATTTAGCCCGATCTAGCCTCAATTTTGTGGCCCTATGTCAGACTTAAATAAATAGGTAAATATTTATGCACACTTAAGAAATAATTCTTATTTGTGTTGAGTGCGATGGTAACGTGTTTAGCACTCGATAGGAATAAAGAATAAATACCTCTGCAAATTACATGCAATAACTAAAAACTGAATGAAAATGTTAATATATATGACTACTGCATAGGATAGGGAGGTTAACTGTGTCAGTTAAGATCTACAATAGTTCGGTTTATTCTCTCAATGTATGAGAGATATCTCTCAATCGAAAAAAAAAATTGGAGGGTCAGATCCCACCCCTAATCTTCCAAAAAAGTTAATTGAAATTCTTTTAAAACCTCTAGAGATATAATATGGGCAAAAATTAGTTTGCATATATTCCTCTTCCAACGTCACGGAAATGAAATATCTTTTAATGAAAAATGATCCTGGATCTCCCCCGCCCCAGATTGATCAATTATTCCTCTGTCGACGGCCCCACCTAAAAAAAAAGATGTGTTTGAAATTCATCGATTACTTTTGGCAATATTGTATGGACAACCAAAATGAGTTGTTTGCATATTTCAGACTATTGATATGTGAATTATCAATGAAATGATGTCTTGGATTCGCCCCCAAATCTAACAAATGCTTCCTTAGCCGATGACGCACCCCTCCACAAATCATCCTTGAAATTCATTGAGAATCTTCGAAGATATTTCCTTGACATATAAACAGACACACACACACACACATACACACACACACACACACACACACACATATATATATATATATATATATATATATATATATATATATATATATATATATATATATATATATATATATATATCCCTAACTCCGATGGCAGCGGTAAAAAAGGTACAGTAAAAATTGGTTATATGTTAAATTTTCCAGCGATAGGTATAATTATGAATGCGTTGCTTTTAAATCAAATGCTATTTGAACTGAAATACCGTTTTTACACAGTGAATATGCCATTTGGCCTAGACTGCAAAAATAGAATAAATAATCAAAGACATAGGCTGCTGCGGGAATCGAACTTAATTCCAACAAGAGGCCGTCTATAATCCTTCTGTTGGATTATGTATCCATTTCTTTATAATAAATAGGTATGTAAAACTTTTCTTCATGAACAGATGTCTATGTGCAGGGTTAAAGAAAGAAGGTTCGGTACCTGAAGAATTCTGAACATCCGTTGTTTCCTTGATTCGTTTGTCATCCGACTAAAGGTGCGAACTCTCCAATCCGACATTCTAAAAGGTGATCACGTGTCCTTCTGCGGGAATTGTCCGCCCTCTCGCCACATTAAACGTCAACTCTTCCACAACAATCCACGCATGTGTCCCCGTTAACGACACAAGAAAACGTGCCGGGATCTTCAAACGACCATTAGACATTGCTCGCCAATGTCTTAGAAAATGTGGACAGCAGAATATAGAGTGTCTCAAAAGTGACTACAATGCATTTTTATTCTTTTCAGATTCCTGTACAATCTGATAAAATTGATATTAATCGATAGCTCAATGCTATGATACTTTAGATCTACATGTATCCCCATTTTCATGGTGATAACACCGAGGTTAAAATTGAGTTGCAAAATCGTAGCCTGGTTATGGATTTCTCTTCGAGGGGTCAAATCAAGAGCAAAGTTTAGTGTGACTTTTGAGACACCCTGTACTCAACTGCTTCTGGTGCCTCTTGTCTTCCGTAGATTTTCACGTGCTTTCTTGCAGAAACTGGCACCTGATTCCTGATTCTGAGAGACCATTATTACTTCCGAAATATGATTGAGTGTTTCGATTCTTCTGCGGGTCAATCGGCCGGAGGCGAATCGGAAGGTGAACGATCAATCTCCTTCCAGGTAGGGGGGAGAAACAGGAACAATTTGTGGAGGGCGACATTCCTGTGATTTGTCATCGATTGGGACTGACATGATAGAGAATGGGGGGGAGCAGGGTGGCTTCGGGGCGGGGTTGAAGAAAAAGGAGGAGGAGGAGGAAGAAGAAGGGAAGGAAAAGATGATGGTGGTTGGAGAAAAAGAAGAAGAAATAGTTGGGGCACCTGAAGAAGAAGAAGATATGCGGAAGGAGAAAATATTGATAATGGTTGGGAAGGAAGGAAAAAAGAACATTGTAGTGATGGTAATTGAAGAAGAAAAAAAGACGAAAAAGAAGTGAATATTGATGTCAGCTGAGGGAGAAGAACAAAGTGGAAGATGTATGAAATATTGATGGCAGTTGAAGAAGAAGAAGGAAATGTCGATAGCACTCGAAGAAGAAAGAGAAAAGAAGAAAGTAAAGTGGAGGAAAAAGGAAAATATCAATCGATAAACAGAGAGAGGCAAATGGGGAAAAAAGAAGGCCAAAGAAACTGAGTGAGAAAAATCAAGTAAGAAGAAGATATATTGGAAAAAAAAAGAAGAAATAGTGAAAAAGAAAGAATAGATAAAGGTCGAGAGAGGGGGGGGGGAGAAGGAAGAAAAAGAAGAAGTAAAGAGAAGAAAGACTGACAGTGGAAGGAGAGAGAAGATTTGGAAAAAGAGACGAAGAAAGAGAAAATAATTTCTAACAAAGCCAAATGAAGAATTTAAAAAGAGGAAGAGTAAATGGAAAAGAGAAAAAGAAAGAGACATTGAAAAGAGGGAGAGAGAAAGAAAAGAGGGAGAGGGGGAAAGAAAAAGCAAAGGCCGAGAAAATAAATTCAAGTATCCCCCGCTCTGACGAAGTTCGCTTTACGACAATTTGATTTTACAAGAAAAAAAGGCGAAAATTTTAAATGGATTTTGTTTGTTTTGTAGCAGGCTGCGATAGAGGTAGCATGTACCCTATTCTTCCAGCTTGTACCTCCAGCAACCCAACCCAACTTAATCTAAGCTGACCTAACCCCTGCCGATTTAGCCTAATACACCATCATCATAATTTTCTTGGTTTGGAAAAGTTGTTGCATATAAATTTAAAGATAATTGCGTTTTCGCTTCATGCTATTTCGCCTTACGAAATGTTCTATCAGACTGCTCTCCTTTTGGATTGCAGGGAAACTTGTGTTCGCAAAATTAGCATGAAGAAGAAAAAGCAGAAGAAAAGAGGAAGAAGAAGAAAGAGAACGAGATTAGCGAAAACATGCCGAGAGAGAGAGAAGGGTTTATAAGGAGAGAGAGAGAGAGAGAGAGAGATAATCGAATACTAGAATGAAAAATAAGAAGAATGAATGAAGAAAGAAGGAAACAGGGAAATGCAAAGAGAGTGAGAGAGAAGGAAAGAAATAGAAGGAGTAAGACAACCAAAGCAGAAAACAAAGGAGGGAAGAGCTGTTAAAACTTTGAGAAAAAAAGTAAAGACTCAAAGAGAGAGAGAGAGAGAGAGAGAGAGAGAGAGAGAGAGAGAGAGAAATAAAAGGAGGGGTTGTATTCTGGGACTGAATCCATGATCTGCCTGCAGCCTAAAGAACTCAAGTGGGAGCACATGCCAAAGACTCATGCCATCATGGACATACTCGAGTGTTTGAGATTAAGTACTTTTAGAACTATCTATATACATATATCAATAAATTCGAACATCGATTACAAAGGATACCTGATAGTATGAAATACCTGCACACACACACACATACATACATACATAAACACACACTTGGATTTGGGTGTATCAAAAGTATCTCTGTTCTTCACAGACGGTCAATACAAGGTTTATTTCATGTACTCATCTAAAGATAACTCAAGACGACTACAACAACTATTATTATTATTATTATTATTATTATTATTATTATTATTACTACTACTACTACTACTACTATTAACAGCAGCAGCAGCAGCAGCAGCATACCAGTCGCCTGGTGGACACCGTTGGAGACTGCGTCTCTTCAAGTCACGAGTCCTCCCGTTCACACTCTCACAGTTCATAGCAGTGCTTTGGTTTATAGTTTCGCACCAGTTGCCTGGTGGTAATCACTGAAGGCTGAGTGACAGTAGGTCTCCTCAGGTCTCTAGCCCTATTATCATTATTATTATTATTATTATTATTATTATTATTATTGTTATTATTATTATTATCCCCTCTAACAGCTCCCTCACCCGCGGTTTCTCTTTTTGTTGTCCTTTACATTCACAGTTTCTTTTCCATTGGTCTGCCTTATCCACGGTTTCCTCTCCAGTGACCCACCTTATCTGCGGCTCCCTCTTCAGGGACCCACCTTATCTGCAGTTTTTCTTCCAGTGATCCTCCATGAACAAATAATAATAATAATGATAATAATAATAATATTATTATAAAGCCTTCAGCAATGACCACTTGGCAACCGGTGTGAAACCGTAAACCGCAGTATTACTGTGGCCTATGAGAACTAGGGGAGAAAGGCTGGAGACTCGAGGAGACTTGCTGTCACTCAAACTCCAGCAGATACCACTGGTATGAGACAGCAAATAATGATAATAATTATAATAATATCATTATTATTTCACCTGTAACTTTCCATTTTTTTGTAATTTTTCAAAGTAATTTTGGGATTCTGACAATTCTAAGGTATGATCTTAAACTCGACCTCAAAACCAGTGAAGCTGCTTGCAGGATTTGAAAAGAGAGAGGGAATGAAACAATATCTGACTTTAACTGGTTTAAGCGTTTCAAGGACGTTGATTTGCTCCTCGAAATGAAGCCCAGATGTGGACGACAATCAGTTATAGATTATAATGGTTTAAAATACGATGAGAACCCCGCCACCAACACTCGAAAATTTCCAGAGATAGGATCATCAAAATATACCATTAGATGAACTTCAAAACATGCAGGAGCTTTCAAGAGGTTCCCTATGAGCTCTCAAAAATGCAAGTTTCTCAAAAAGCCATTCGCTCTACGTTTTTTATGGTAATTTATGTATATATATGCACGTACAGAAAGAGATAACATATATGACCTCATACGCATATATATATATATATATATATATATATATATATATATATATGTTATCAAGCAATATACTCATCTTGCTCAATACGGATGGAGGATGGTGAGTGTTGTACCGTGATTAATACCAGTGTTGCGGACCCTGATTACATGTAGAGCGTATATTCTTCAATATTTGAAATCATTGATATCCGATGAAGACTTATACTAGAGTATTTGCCACGCTCTCAAACCCATCATACAATGACGCCAAAAAATCATGCAAAGGCTCCAAATAGCATAGATAGACAACGATTAGATGTCAACGCAAAAATGAATTTAAATGTCATTGATTCAGTTAGGGTACGATGGAAAAAGTTCACCGAACGTGCCAAATGTCGTTGTAATCTGTTTTTGAGCTGAGCCCCGGGGTTTTCGATATTCTGGGGGTCTGATAAAGAACAAATTAATGGCGCCTGACTTTTATATCTGACCAATACGTGGTATAGTTATAGTTTTTCACGTATTGGTATACTCTCTTTAACCACCGTACTTTACATTTGTGAGACGGAGGAAAACGATTACCCCTTCCCCAATTAACAACGTGAAAAGTAACATGAACCGAAAGTTTCTTGAGTGCAAAAGACATTCTTGAACATTCGACTTAAAAAAAAAATACCTGTCAGCACGAATTCCAGAGTATGTTATTTACCAGACCTGCACTCTATTGCATAGGCGCTGTAATCAGATGAGATGGGAAGTTTCCGCCCCAGTTTATATTATTACTACTGACTAGCAGAGTACCCGGAAAAATTATTAGATTATTTACGCATGGATAATGCTAGACGAACTGAATAAAGAAAGCAAGAAGGTCGGTCTTTACGTGATCTCCCCAGCAAAGCAAAGGTCATGTACAATAAAAATGTCGGAAATAAATGCATAACGATCAAATAGAAAATGCAAAGCTGGAAAAAGTAGACCACTACATCCACCTACGACAACAAATCTTCATGAACTCCCAAAAAGAAGGCGAAATCAGGCGAAGAATCACTCTAGGATGACAAGCCTTCGGTAGAGTCAGCACGATAGTCACCTATGGAGCTGAAACATGGAACCTAACCAAGAGACTGACCTGCATACTGAAAACCATGCAACGTGCACATGAGAGAAGCATGCTTAACCTTACTTGGAGGGGCCACAAGACAGCACAGGTGTTCGAGATATCAGTGAACCCATAAAAAAACTCAAGTAGCAATGGGCTGATCATGTTTCGAGAATGACTTACAACAGGGATCCCCAGAGATCAAATGCGAAACTGAGGCTGACAGAACATGAGATGGTGAGTCGAACTGGACAGATTCAGAAAAAAATTGGCTCCTTGACGTCCACGATAGAGAGGGTGTGTTGAATTCTAGGGAAGGTCTATGTCCAACGATGGACGATAAAAGACTTATGATGATGATGATGATGATGATGATGATGATGATGGCGATGATGATGAAATCGCACAAATATCTTTTTAGTATCAATGTAGTTATTACAAAACAGACAAAAACAAACGAATTCCAAAAATAGGTTTTCTTTGAACAATTTTTTTTCGTTGATTTTCCATTACTGTTGATTGTTTCCGTTTTAAAATAATTTTAAAACAATACCACAAAAGATTCGGGCAAAAACGAAACTGGAACATAACTAGCAGTAGCAGTAATAGTAGTGATAATAACAGCAGCAGTTGCCTGCTCACTTTCAGCGAATACATGCACGCAGTGATCTGTCCTATCTTTCCGTTTGACAAAGGAAGTGACAAGGCCTCAATATTATATGATATATATTCAAACTTAGTCAAAATCAATTATTAGTTTGAACAGGCTTGGTTAGCTGCTCAGTAGAAACTGTTAAATGGCCAACGCTTTTTGATAGTTGAGTAAAAAAAAATTGGAAAAAGGGGTGATCAATGTATAAGTTACTTCTCCTGCCTTTTGATGGACATCAATCCCTGAAAAGTCTGAATTTTTCAGAAACATGCAGACACAAACCTAGGGATAAATTTAGTTTACATTTGCATTGTAAATTGAACCCTGGTTAAAAACCTATTTTTTCTAAACATAAAATGAAAATGTCAAAAAGTCCAGTTCTATAAGTCCATTAGTACGGCCTGTACGCGTGATGCATACATAAATAGCCAGCCAGTCAGAGAGCTTGAAAACTGAAGAAACCTATGTTCATGGTTTTGGTTGACTGTTTCGTCAAAATTAAGACAAAATGAAATTATCTATTTGCATTTGTTCGGAATTCTTATTTAAAAATGAATACTCACGATTCCTTATTCACGCTGGCCTTAGCCAGTGCCCTTTTCTTAGCCAAGAAATTGTCATCGAAGCATTCTTATAAATTGTATCTTACTGAGCAGAGAAAGAACAGTACTGGCTGCTACAGGGTCAGTCATCATTGCAACTTTATAACGACCGAAGATGATTACAGCAACTTTGTATTAAAAAATATATAGTAAATAAAATAGTAAAAAAAAATTTAAAAATACATATTCTTAGTATAAATGTACTTATCTATTAGAAATGAAATATGCTTGTGTGTATCGCTGTGTTGGATTATTGTTAATATCCAAGACTTGTCAATCTACCTCAGTCAGTAAAACAGTCTCCTGGCAATCAGTTGCCTGCGATTTCATATCACGGTAGGGGGACACGAACTTTACAAATCAGTTTACATATTTCATTTTGGTGAGGATTGTTTTGGTTCTTGTTACGGCGTGGAAGCTACGTTGCCTCAAGACTTTTTACTGATGTTTATTAAAAATCATTTTTGTTTAACGATATTTTCCTAATTTCAAAAAGGAAAAAGTTTTGGAAAGAAATATATTTGGGTTAAACCATATTTACTTGAAAGTTGTTTTGATGACATCCTTAGCAGCACGGTAATAATAAGTATATATTTTTGATTTTCTTTGCTTTCTACTGCTTTATTATTCTAATTGGAAAAATATATATAAAAAAATAGCAAAAGTAGAAAATAAAACATCGCAATCTTGGCTTCCATTCATGAAAAAAATCACTAAACAATTGCGTCTCAAGAATGACAAAACAATTCTTAACAGGAAATTTTGCAACGTTCCTAATTCAGTTTGAAAACGGCATTGGCCAGCAAGGCCAACATATCACCAATAAAAAAATAAATCAAGTTGTATGTTCACTAAAAAGAAGAACATACATATATATATATATATATATATATATATATATATATATATATATATATATATATACTTTTGAACATAAAGCCAGTTGTTTCTTTGAGAATCGATTCTTACTTCAAGCATAAAATGTCGAAAATGGTCGTCTAGATGAGGCGAAGATTTGAAGATCGATTTTCCCATGTTGTGCCTGGAGACCAGTCTCTATTAACTTTGGAATTTAGTCATATGCCAGTAGTCACATTCTTATAGAAAGTTCTAACAAAAATGCCAACAAAAGTTAAGGACTCCGGAAAAACAAATTCAAATAAGAACATATTTCTTTGTTTACTGAAGTAGAATATATAAGACATGGCTGACTGCTGTAGGGTAAAATTCCACTCAAACTCCAATATATATATATTTGAAATAACGTGTTTATTCATTAGAATGAACTTGGCCCTTCTGGATCTGTATGGTACATTTTCATTGATATTTAAGACTTGTCAATTTAGCTCAGTCAGTTAGATAGCCTCCTGATGATCAGTTGATCGCTAGTTTGAATCTCAATAAGGGATGTGAATTTCGCATGTCAGTTTCCTCCCCTGATTCTGGTGACAATTGTTTTTGTTCTTGTTACGGTGGAAAGATGAAGTCATTTCCCATTTTTGCGTTTGACAATATTCATCATTAATGTAAGTAAAAGTATATGCTCACGATCTACAAGCAAAAAGCACACAGGGAGCGCATATAGCCGCCAACATCATTCACTTCCTGGATTCTAATTGAAAATCATACATAGCTACGATGCAGGGGATAATTGTTTTGATATTCCACATTTCGGACTATTAATGTCACAATATATGAAAACTATCTCTCAATCGAAAAAATCATTCCTGGATCCACTCCAAATTAATCAATACTTCTTTTGTCAATACATGACCCTTACACCAAACATTGTAATTCACCGAGAACTTTTGCGGGTACTGTGTGGACTGACAAACATGAAAGAATACATATATTTCTCCAATCTTTGTTTGCAGAGCTTAGAATAAATGAATAACATTCTGGAAGAGACTGGCAATAAGCCAGACGTTGAACAAAGAACATCTCAAGTTAGAACATATGTTAATGGTTATCATAATAAGATGTAAATTATGCCATGATATGTTTTTAATCATAGAAAGAGATGCTTCAGAAGAGGTTAACGAATCCATTTACCTAGGACATATAATAAAGTAAGAGAAAGACCATGAAAGCAGAATAAAACAAAGAATAACGATTGATTGGAAGTTGTGTGGTATGAATAGAGACATAGTGAAGAGCACCTTGACAATATTCTTAAAGCGTAATGTACACAATGGATGCATAATATCCGCTATAATTTACAGCTGCAAAACATGGGAAATAACGATACCGACTGAGAACCGATTTAGAATTACAGAGAGAGAGCCATGGAAAGATCATTGCTAGGGATAAATCTCAGAGAAAAAAAGATCTAGATCAGAGAGAAGACGAGAGTGAAGGGCATTATGCAAACGATTGAGCAACAAAAATGGAGATGGGCTTGGCAATCGGCAAAAAGAGAAGGCAATAGATGGAGCAAAAGACTGATCGATTGGCACCCATGGGACAGTAAACGCAGAAAGAAATGGCCAGACACAAGATTGAGAGATCAGATTGAAAGGATTTATAATGACTGGTTCTGCTGTAACTGAGATATATATATATATATATATATATATATATATATATATATATATATATATATATATATATTACCTTTAATAGAATCGTGGAATGGACGCATGTGTGCATCATAGGCAATAGGTAACATGCCACAAGATGCATACGTGCGTTAAGTAGCAAAGAACATGCTAATCAAAATTGTGTACAAGGAATTCAGAGACTGAGTTTTTTTTTTAAGAAAGAACTTGAGGAGTTTTAGACAAGCCTGAAAGTCAGACTGTAGATGTTCTTTTCTTGTATGGAGATCTATTGAAGGAAGTGTTGTCAACTTAATTCTACATATATACTTGAGAATAGAACCGAAAACATCTTGAAAATTTCTCTGGACACCTATAAACATCTAGATTCTCCAGACATATATGTGCATAAAATCTACGACTTATACAACATATTATTTATAAATTTATTTGACTTTACCAACATTTGTCTTATTCAAATATTGATTCGTCAAAAATATTCATCATATCATTACTATTAATTAAATAAAACTATGACTTATTCAAAAAATGTCATCTAAATAGCAGTTTATGTCAATTAGTCGCAATCAAAAGCATCTAAAATTTATTTGAAAGCATTCAAATTGGGAACATTGAGCAAGTAACGTAATTCAGCAACTTCTAGATAGGTAACACTGAGCATGGTACATTACTCATACTTCGATACGTAAGTCAGTGACGGCAATCGATGCCAGAGAGGCTAGCGCATCCGAGAAATCACTATTCACTAAATTGGATTGAAGTGATCGAATCGAGTTTCATTATCGAAAGTTCTGTGACTCTGTAAGCGAATAAATCGTGCTAATTAGAAAAAGTCCCAGTCTTGATAAATTCTCAAAAACCAGACAATGTTTGACAGATGGATGGTGCTGTCGTCCAGAGTTTACCAATATTCTTGAAGCGGAATAGGTGTCATGGGAGAGCCACCTTAAGAATATTTGAGACTCCCGGACAAAGCAATGTACTGTATTTGGCCCGCGGGCCATAACGCCGACCCTGATTTAATACATGGATTCAATAAAGAGTCAACTGATTTTCACATGAACGTAAATATAGGTTTAAGGGAAGGTTCTCTACGTATGCAATCTAATGATATGAACCATAATTTTTATTTTTCAAATTGAATTTCGGGACCTCGTTTGCCCATTCAATAAGACAGTACTGGTCATGGGGAGGGAGAGTCAGGAGAAGAAGAGGCTTTGGCAAATCGAACCGGTGGTAAGAAAATGTCTGGGAGCGATTTCCAGTGCCTTATGTTATTCTGCAAATATAGAAACTTATATCGATGAAGGCAGCTTGAACACTCCATAAATTTGATGGTGTTGCTGGAAATCTTCGAACGTACTAATTATGAAACTTCCGCCTACTCACTTCTCCGTCTCTGATTCTCCCCCCTCTCTCTCTCCCTCTCTCTCTCTCTCTCTATATATATATATATATATATATACACATTCATATATATATATATATATATATATATTGGCAAGTACACGTACAGATATAAGGACTATGCACTTGTTATCTATGATCAAGTTGGACAGAGCGTATGCATTCAAGCATATTTTTTTTTGTCTGTTTGTTGGGAAATTCCAGTCTAAACCTGGGGTTGACTTTGTTTCCCTTCCGTAACTAGAAAAAAAACCTTAATCGAATTCAGGGAAGTAAAAATTAATATTTTCCTTCTTGGATATCATGACCAACTGATTGGTAGTCGTGTCTCTTACAGATTGAGCTAAATTGACAAGTCTTAGATAGTAACGAAAAGCTATCCTACTTATACACATGGGCATTTATACTATATATTATGATTTTATCATTCATTATATATACAATAGAAAAGTTACAGTGATCATCTTCATGCAGAAAAGAAGTTGGGGTATAGTTTTGCTCCTTTGTTATTTATTCACCTATGTTTTCTCTCTGCCTGTATGTTCCTTCGTCTGCACAATACATCCAAAATTTCTCAATGAATGTCAAAAATAGTATTTGGGGCTGAGACGTCAGAATTTGGGGTGTGCTATAGGAGAGGGAGAAGTTGTGTCGTAATCTTCATCAGTCTTTCAACGTCGGTATTAGGGTATAGACCTTCCCCAAGACTTGCCTGATCTCTCGATCATCGGTGTTGCAAAGCCAGTACTTCCTGAACCGGGCTAGCTCGTCACAACATGTTAGTTTCGCATATGATCTCTGGAGATCCACGTTGAGAGTCATGATGTCCAGCGATCGTCCGACATTCTTGACTGTCTTTAAAACAACCCGTTAAGAAACAAATGCAAAACGCTATTTTCGCCTTCAGCCTTTTTTTTCTGTAAAAACGAAATAGTTGCGTAAAATGAACTTTTTAAAAAGCAGATAGTATCAGTTCACTCTTTTAACAGTCTTAGTGTTCGTCAGTCTGATACCTTTTGAGAAGTTTTAGTGTGGTACTGACAGGCCTGCAAAGCAAAAACAGATCTGGTAAGACACTTGGTTGAAAACGTCACGCAACCAACGTCTTTTGGCACCATGCCATGTTGGGGGTGATCAATTAAAAATTAGAAGAAGGATTGATCATTGAATAGGCTACTCTCGCATTCTGCTGGGCAGTGATAACTAAACAAGTCAAAATTTTCCAAAAATAAAGGTGATTATTGCCGGACACAAATTAAGGGATCAATTTAGCAAAGACTACAATTGCAAATTGGACCCCAACTAAAAACCTATTTAAGAGAGGGTTTTAAAAAACAAAACGTTTTTCTAGACATAACAATGAGCAAAATTTTCGGTCCTCTAGCTACATTGTTATGGCCTGTACACGTGGTACATACATACATAACCAGCCAGACCAACTTAGAAACTACAGAAACCTATGGTGACAGTTTTCGTCGACGGTTTTTATTGGAAGTGAACCTTTCCGTGAGAAATAGTGGTTGTCAAGTAGATAACCCTTTTGAACAACCTTGCGAAACCCCCGTTTGATTGTGAAGCTCTCAACCCTAAGAACAGGTGGTGGGCAATTCTTAAGGGGTCGATTGGGACTAAGCTGGCATTGTTGAAGGCTGTATATCACATGTTAATTTTGAATGGCTGGATACTTTTCGGTGGACACTTTGCTCCATCTGTTGTTCTTTCTTCTTGCGATGTGCCCCGTCCATTTCCATTTTTATTACTTGATTACTTTTACGATATCCTTCACTTCGATCCTTTCCTGGATCCATGTTGACCTTTATCTACCGGGAAGAATCATTTTTAACAATTCCCTTTTCATTGTCGTCAGTGCTACTTTGAATTCGATTTCGATTGGTTTTGTGAGTTACCAAGCTTTGCACCTGTACATCATAGCTGGTATTATGCATTGATTGTTGACTTCACGCTTTGATCATATAGGCAAATTGCTTTTGAGTATGTCTCTATTTATACCAAATTGTTTCCAGTCAATCATTATGCGTCTTTTTATCTAATTTTCGTTGTCTTTAACTCTAAGTAAATGCATTCCTTAACTTTGAAGGCTTCATTGTCTATTCTTATGGTCATTCTCAAAACTTTGTCATCGCATATTACTCATACCTTTGTTTTGTTCATTTTTAACCCCACTCGTTAGCTTCCAATATTTAGATCACTCAACATGTTTTGCAAATCCTTTTCAGTTCCTGATATTAATGAATTATCAGGACCTTAAATTCTTCAAATAATCTCCATCTATGTCTACTTTCACTTCGTGTGTGTGTGTGTGTTTGTGTGTAAATTTGACTAAAAATACATTTTTCTTTATATCAGCAAATTCATGAGACAGAATAATACCTTATGTGAAATATTTTTTTCTGCTAATCTCTTATTCGTTTCATATCTTATCATCGTGATATTATCCTGTTATTTTTGAGAATTAAAACAAACAAAATCTCCTGCACCCCCCATTTTAGTCAAGGCAACATGAAAACATTGAAATCTCTGATCTCGAGTGTCGAGAGTTTGGCTCAAGGCTTAGCATCGTCGGACAGACACGGAAATTAAGTAAACGAAACATCTTGTCGAATTTTCCTAAGATTGTGGGCAAATTCCCTGGCAATTTTTCAAAATGGATTAACTACTTCTTCATTCTGGATAATCCATACAGACCAATCCTAATCGTGCCTAGATTAACTGGCTCAATATTTCAGCAAAAGTTTTCCGGAAAGTAAGGCAAGCTGTCTGAACCAAAGAGACTCCACCACTTCCGTTTACTTTCATTGACATTCCTAAACCAGAAATACGAGTTAACTCTTCTAATGCCTCGATGATCCGGAACTCAACACGCGAATCGTATATCTATCTGAGTACTGGTTCATTTTCTCCCAATCCTTTCTTTGGAATAATCATAGAATTTCTCAACGGGGGCAAATAACCCACAAGGCGGGGAATTTGAGCTGAGGGAGCGGTAGATTAGAAAGGAAAATGACCAAAAGTAGGCGACGGGGAAAAAAGTTATCGGTCATTAACTTGGGATGCACGCACCCTCAAGTGGTACATGAAGCAATTGGGAGGGAGGGGACAAGGGAAGGGTTATAAACAAACTCTTTATTTTTTTATTGCTGATAATATAGAGATCTACAACAGCAATCGAACCAAACGCTTCCATAAGTAATATTGGAAACAAGTTGGTGTCCGGCAGTGTAGTGACCACTGCGAAATGAAAGGCTGCAGGAGTAACTTATCCACTGATTATCACCTTTTCAATTTTATTGATCACCCCTAATACAACATGCTGCCAAAAGACATTGGTCTCATGACAGTTTCTTTTGAGTTGCTAACCAGACTTGTCTTGATACTTTTTAAATTTTGACATTAGATTAATTTTGATATCTACAGTTTTTAATATGAACTTCGCCTATCTGAACTTTTTAAAAAACAATTTTTTTCATTCTTAGAATTAAGGGATGCGAAAAAATTTTGCTATCTGGAGGGGGCTTCCATACTTGGAAAAGGTCAAGAGGAGTAATAGGTACAGAGAGTAATCAAAATGGAGCTATAAGGGGAGAAAAAAGGATTAGAAACCCTGTCACATTATTCCTTGACAAGAACATCTCTCAGAATCACCAGACTCTATAACCGCATCTTGGGCGAAAGATTATCACATATAAATGGATTTTTTCCTACAAAAATAGATGATCTTTCATTTTATGTCAGTAAAGTCTATAGACAAGGGGAAGTAACTTCTACTTTAATAACAGTATATTTTCAAAAAATAAGCTCCAATTGTTGATTCATGTCTCAATTATCGTTATTTCATCTTCCAAGCATGCATTAATGGCCAGGACCGCTGGAACTCACAAACAGGCACACACACACATACACACATACACATACATACACGCATATATAAAAAGAATGAAGGATAGAACCCTTCGCCATCTTTGATGGCTACGGTTGATCAACTGTGAAGAAACTGTAGGAACTGCACAAGTTCATAGATACATATTATTACTGAATGCAAGACCCCCAGTATATACATATATATATATACATATATATATATATATATATATATATATATATATATATATATATATATATATATAGAGAGAGAGAGAGAGAGAGAGAGAGAGAGGGGAGAAGGAGAGAGTTTGTTTCTTGGTTTAAAAATGATCTCATAGAAATTGAAATATATCACATATCATATGTATGTTTTTCACAGGTTATAAATCGATAGTTTTTTCCAAATTAATAGTGCTTCTCTTTTCTCAGTCCTGTCAGTTTCTATTTAGACCCCTCACTCATCAGAGACCAGGGCGAGAAGACTGTCTCAATTAAAATTTCGTTTCCCACTGATTAGAGGTCACGACAGACTCCTTTCTTAATCGCCTTATTTGATGCCTTATATTGTTGCATAAGTCATAGGAATTGGCAGGGCGAAACCTGTTGGAAACCGCTGACTAAAACTGCCATCAAATCTGTCTACATAGGTTTCTTCAGTTTTCTAGTTTGTCTGGTTAGCAATGAATGTATGTATTATATCAACAAGTTCCACCAATGGAGCTAGAGGACTGAACATTTAAACAATAACTCCTTATTATGTCGAGAAAACTTTCTTTTTGAAAAAATTTCCCCCTGAAAAGATTTTTTTTGTGGGGGTTCATTTCCAATGTAAGTTCTAGCTAAATTGACCTATCAGTTTGTGTTTGTTCACACTTGACATTTTACTGATCATTGCCCAACAAAAGGTGAGAGAAGAGAACTTCGATTACCCCTTTTTCCAATTTTTGTACTCGATCAACCCTAACATAACTAGCTGCCTCCCCGCCAAAAAAAAAAACAACAAAAAAACCGTTGGTCATGTGACCGTTTCTTTGGAGCGACTAACCAAACCTGTTTTTATTTCTCACTCCGATCCTGACATTGTTTGTATGCCACAACTATTTAAATCGATCGAACCGAATCAATAAAAATGAACGTAATCGATGTATGAAGAGATGCTAACAAAAAAAAAACAAAAAAAAAAACTCGTATCATGTGAGGACTAAACAACATGGAGGACGAGAGAAAGACAGATCGAATGATTGATTGAGGCAGTGATTGGTGAATAACGATAACAAAGCAAAAGAAAAGAGATAAGTCAAGATAGGTAGAAAAGATTACTGGATAGATCGATTAATCAATGGATCAATCAATTCATACCAAGAAAAATATTACTAAACGTAGCAGTACGACTGGTTAGTCACTCAGTAGAAACTGTCACACGGCAAACGTCCTTTGGAAGCATGCCGTGTTGGGGATGATCAATTAAAAATGAAAAAAATGAAAAGGGATTAATATGTAGAACGAGTCTGATTAGTCACTCAATGGAAACCGTCAGGCAAGCAATATCTTTTGACTGCATGCCGTATTGGGGTGATCATTTTTTTAGAAAGGGAAAAAGGGATGATCACTGAATAGATTACTTCTCTCGCCTTCTGTTGGACCATGATCACTGAAAAGTCTCGAAAAAAACAACCATGAATGCTGCCAGACACAAACTAAGGGGCCAATTTAGCCTAAACGTATATTGCAAATCGAAAACCCCCACTAAAATCCATTTAAATGAAACTTTGATAAAGTAAAAACAATCCCCCCAGCTAATCGACTCACCAGCCAGCCAGACCAACTTGAAAACTGAAGAAACCTATATTGACTGGTTTAGTGACAGTCATTGGTTGACGGTTTCTTGTTTAGTGTGGTATGAGTGGGTGTGAATAGACATCTCTTTAATCTGATCAGCGAAAAGAGGATATTGAAAGAGTGGGGGATTACATGTATCATGTAAAAATCAGGGAAGACAAAGGTAAAAGGACCAGCCGCTTTATACGACCAATCTTGTACGCTAATTTGCTTCGGTTATTATGGCCAATGTAACGTTTATTTGGACCGAGCAACAATGTTAACAAAAAACGTTTCTTGAAATCTGAAAAAATTCATGTAAGTATACTTTTAGTTCTCAAAACTTCTATCTTTAAAACATTTTAAACCTCCGACTAGAGTGAAATGCTATTTTTTTTTCAAAGACAGTAACGGTAAAGAAGGACAGGGACTTTAATTTTTGTTGTTTTATGCAAGTAACTCCTCTTGAACAAGAAAGAAACTTTATTATATTTATGCTGTCTTGGCCAAATGATACATTCGACGTGTAATAACGGAAGATCATCTCAAATATAGTTTCAAAGTAACATAACGCATTCATAATATATATATATATATATATATATATATATGAGGCTTCAGCTATATCTCTCTCTATATGTATAGTCATATCAACTTTTCATACTGTAATGCTGAGAAAGAACAAACTATTATGTCAATATTTATGTATATCTCTGAAGTATCCTCGGCCTTGTGTCATGCAAGCCACTTTTAATGCGATCTGTGTCATTTCAAAGTCTTACAACTGTTTATTATATAATTTTGCGGTCTTGTTTCACACACACTCACACACACACACACACACACACATATATATATATATATATATATATATGTATATATATATACACACACACACACATATATATATATATACACACACGCACACATATATATATATACACATACACACACATATATATACACACACATACACACACACACACATATATACACATACACATATATATATACACACACATATATATATACACACACACACACACACACACACACACACACACACATAATTCCACACAGACACATACAGCTCTGGAATATCCATGCATTCAAGAGGCAGGCCTGAGCATGCTTTGTCTTCCGCTCTGTATCTTTGAATGTTCACCAAAATGAACTAATATGTTGAAAACTATCTTCCTGAATACCGTAGAATACTGATAAATACTTGCTATGGGCAGAGAGTAGAAAGCAAATAATATCGATGGCGTCTTACCTTTTTTATGTAATCACATATCTCGTGTATATCAAAGCTAACACTTACCTGAAAAATAGGAAAAAAGAAAAACATTTTAGAATCAAGGTGAAGTTTATATTTATATATACATTTGAATTGAAGAGACAATTGAGAAAGCCAGAGTAGATGTTATAAACGATGGTGATGTTCGTACAAATGGTGTTTTTATATATATATATATATATATATATATATATATATATATATATATTTAAGGGATTAACGACCTACCACATCCGGAATGTCGTACCAACAACTGGCGATGTGGTCTACTAATATATACCATTCTGTTTTCCCACATATTTTCTGAAGATGTTAGCTTTTACTGACGAAACATGTTAAATTAAATGAATAGATCTCATTAATAACATCTACGTTGGCTTTCCAAATTGTCTCTGTGATCTTATATTGTCAGATAAATTATGATCTACATCTATAGACTGGTCATTTACATTTGAAAAAAGAGCATCAAAATACTTCAACATTAGCATAAAGGGAATTGAGAACATTGAAAATTAAGAGGTTGGTTTAAAGTAGCAAAAGAAGAAAAAGATGAAGAAAATGACAAAAGAAGGAAAAGAAATGGCAAATATTCTCAGTAATCAAATACTAAAATATTAATCAAAATATTCTAAGTTGTTATTAGAAGTTGTTATTCAAAGAAAGTAAATGTAAAAACTAATAATTGAAATAATGAAATGTAGTGTGAATGAAAATATGATAATGCAAATTTATTTGTACGGAAAATAAAATCATGTTTTTCATCGTCCTGAGAGTGTACATATCTAATTCGATCCGCTTTTTTTCAGAAGTATATTTTCAAAGGCAATTTTGGGACTAAATATAGGCCTATAGGCATTTGAGGTTTGAAAGGCTGTTGCATCGTAAGCAGCAAATTACAAGTAATGGCTTGGAATGTTTTGTAAAGCATGGATTCTCTCCCCTCAGTTTTGTGAATAAAACATCTTCCCCCTCCGCTGGATCGGCCTAAGAAAAAGGATGTTAATGTGATCCAATTAGAGATCGCCGAGGATTGTCCCCCATACGTTACAGTCGACATTTCCAACAGATTTTGATCTAATCAAAAATACGGGGCAAATGGAAGTATCTTAGCATGGTAATGTTAATTCATTTGTAAAAAAACAAAAGCAAAAAGCAAAAAGCAAACTGAAATCATATTTCTTATCTTACCTGAGAGTGCCCATTTGTAATTTGATCTGCTTTCGTAAGTATTTTCTCTATAGCATTTCTTGGATTGGACTAAATATAGGCCTACAAGCATGTGTGGGTCAAATATTACAATCTATTATGATATTTTATTTTGGTCAAATTTCGGTTGAACCACTTCACACTTCAACTTTTGATTTTACCAGTGCCTAAAACGGTCCCAGCTGGCCCCTAAATTGGCTGTATGTGCGTGCAAAATTCAGAAAATAGTTTTCACTTTCGCAATAAAAAAATGTGGTCTGCATTCGCACTCGGTCCGATGATAATGATCTGATTTCCATATAATAATGAAAGTCTGATTCGCTAATGCAAATTTGGCATGTATACTCATTGATCCTATGGGAAGGTTTCAAAATAAAAAGGATGACTTGCAGCATTTAAGATTAGTTAAACTATTCACAGGAGTTAAAATTTTCCAAGATTTTCCTCATACACATTTTGTTGATGTACATATTCACTAAACCTATATTAGTCTTGCTTAGGACTAAAGTACTAGGTGACATAACTTACTATCCTATCGACATTTGATTACAAGAAATCGCTATCCATCTCTGCAGAAAGTGTCTCAAGATATTTATTAAATTCACCTCGCGGCCTTAATAATAAAACACTCGTTAAAGGTCAAACTTTATTAGCTAGCCTAGTGATATTAGAACACTAATCTTTGGTCCATTACCACAGCGAAACCGAGAGAGGAATCCGTCGACTGGGCGTACCCGGATCTCCGCACACTTTGCCCAGGCTTGAGCTGTGGAAAATAATAGTTCAGGGTAACTGTCCGGGCGTCAGAACCAATCCGAACACAGGCAACATAAACATAGCAGGTTAGGAAGCTGCTGCTGCTGACAGCAGTAGACGGAGACTTGCCATCAAGGCAGTCATCCAATTTAGCGAGAAGAAGAGAGAGGACTAGTGGAAAAAGAGGGAAGGGTGCAGGTGGCACAAGGCAGGGTCAGCTCCTAGAGAGTCGAGCGTGGACCACACTTTTAGAAGTTATCACAGTCTTCCTCTCGAGAATCAGGATGCACAACAGGCACTACAGACTGATCCTTGGTGAATGCTTCATTGTCAAGACAGGAAGAGGCTGATGAAACATAGCTCCACGGTGGTGTCCCAATATATCCTGTTTTCTACATCGACTCACTCAGTATTTGCAAGTAATGTCCACTTTTCGTGGTCAGTGTGCGCAAAAATCCCATATTGTGCAAATGTTATCACTTGACAGAAGTATAACGATATTTAATTTTATTCTCATTGTTAGATGAAGTATTGTCTACATTATTGATTTTGACTAGTTTTTATCTTCGTCTTGATTTTCAGTTGCTTTAATATCACAACTTTTAACGTAGGCATACTCTTTATTTCCGATTACAACCGGGTCAAAAGTTGTGTTAAAAAGTAACTAAAAATCAAATTGAAGATAAAAAGCTAGTCAAAATTATTAATACACGACAAATGGATGTTCACATATTTGAATTCGACGCAGGGAATCAATATTCAATAAAAATCAAAACTAGTAAGCTATCTGCAGAATTCCAAATCTTTTGAGTGCACATTAATTTCTGTTGTGCGCTGGTTACAAAACGTCTATGCGCTTAAAAGGAACTATGCCTGCAATCCCCTCAACTCTTTAATGCTAACCCACTTATTTTTGAAAATTTCAATATAGTCTTGATGTGCAGGTAGCCAAACGATTATAGAGCAAAGAAAATGGAATCGGAGAATTGAGTTCAAACCCTGGCTGGGTGGTACGTATTCACATTGCATTAATATCCTTGCGATCGATTTGTTCTTCCCACATCTAGGTATGAATAGCACGGCAGATAGGGCTCTCCAGTCAAAGTTGGTGACCAGTCTAGAACACAGGCAACTCCGATTCTAAACCAGGTAGTGGAGCCCCCTTAACAAAGTTGGATATCAACGTTAATATCCTTCTGACAGTACCTGTAGCCAAACAGATGCTTAGCATATCACCCCACCTTCATCTGGGATACTCCATTGAGGTCTAAAGGGTGATTCTGTCGGCTGGGTACCCAGGATCTCCATACACTTGTGAGAGGGCTCACAGCAGTGTTGTTCAATTGTCTACCGAGACAGTGTGAATCTCTCTCTCTCTCTCTCTCTCTCTCTCTCTCTCTAACACACAAAAAGTAAACTTGGGCAATCAAGTGAAAATGTGTTTTTTTTTTCGCTGGCGTTCTGTTGTAAACGGCTTAGTGTTTGTTTATTCACTTGATAACTTCTTAGACAAAAAGGATATTTTAGCGCAATTAATTGAAAATCTTGCATAATCTCGTAAATTTCACCGGCACGAAAAACCTGTTTCACAGGAGGTCATTGACGTGGCGTCAGCAAGAAAAACAAATGAAAATTGAAGTCGGAAGATAGAAAGAAAGAAGAGAACCAAGAAAACCCGAATGAAGAAGGTGAAAGAACACTTATCAAGTGCACCATGGTGTGTTTTAAATCAGAACAAGATTTGGACTGAAGTCTTCTAAATTGGAATCGACCAATTCCTGGAAATGTGCCAGACAATTACAATTACAAGACGACAACGGATTCCACAAGATCCATATTAAGCGATTGTCTGTTAGTCCATAATTTTCGGTCGCCAATTCCTTGAGGAATACTAATTCCTTGGAGTAACTTTCAGACTTCTCTCATTCCTTTTTCTTCTTCCTCTTGCAACTCTTCTAGCTCGATTGCTCTTTTTCCTTCTCCTTCTTCTTCTTTTCTCTTTTGTTGTTGTTGTTGTTGTTTTTCTTCTTCTTTCTCTTCTTTCTCTTTTGTTGTTGTTGTTTTTTTTCTTCTTCTTCTTTCTCGTTTTATTTTTCTTCTTTCTCTTCTTCATCTTCTTTCTCTTCTTTCTCTTTTTGTTGTTGTTGTTGTTCTTCTTCTTTCTCTTCTTTTTCTTCTTCTTCTTTCTCGTTTTGTTTTTCTTTCTTCTTTCTCTTCGTCTTTCTCTTTTTGTTGTTGTTGTTCTTCTTTCTATTCTTCTTTCTCTTCTTCTTTTTCTTTTTGTTGTTGTTGTTGTTCTTCTTCTTTCTCTTCTTCTGTTAAACTCCAGTCCAAGTCAGAGGCTAGAGTTGACTTTGTTTTGCAATCGTCACAACAACAAGAACAATCTTCAACTACTTTAGGAGAGCAAACTCCTCCCTGTTTTGATTTTTTAATCTTATTACAACTTTTTTTTACTTTCATCTTAATATATTAGTTTGTTCTTATTGCAACTCATGAAGTAGCTGTTTGTCTGTCCTGTCACGTTAAACTGAACCAATATTAAAAAATTAACAATTCCTTACGGTGATTTAAAATCCCGACGAAGTAATCGGCAGGCATCTCTCTTACTGACGGATCCAAACTGACAAGCTTAGATATTTAGGGAATTTTATGTTACAAATATTCAGGGAAGTAAAGGTAGGGGTGGAATTTGACCCTGCAGCAGTGAGGCTTGTCTCTCTTTCAATGTATCATCAATCTTTTCCGGGGTCGTTCATTAATTCTAACTGGATCCGTGGAAATTCCACGGGTATTGACAACTAAGGTCATTGATTATCTCATGCTTCTGCCCTTCTCTCTCCCTTCATCTCATTCTTTTTCTTATACTTTTCAATCTTCGTTGTCCGTACATGTTTTTATTCAGATTTTATTCAATAATGGATTTAGTTATCTTCCTTTTGCTTTTTTCTCATCTTTCTTTTGCCCTATCTCTCTTTTCGTTTCGTTCTCTTTCTTTCTCTCATTCTTTCGTCTATTCCTTCATTCCTGTTTCATTCTATTTCTCTCTCTCTTTTTCAACCCTTTTTCCTTCTTGTTTTATTTGATTTCTTTCTCTCTTCCTTTTGATCTTTTCCTGCTACTTTCCCCATCCCACCACAATTTTTCTCAAATCAGTCGCATCCTTTCTTTTTTCAATTTCTTCTTTGCTTCTCATAGTTCAGTTCTAACCCCAGTCTTCCTTTATACAGGGAAACGAATCAAATATTTTACTCACTCTGTCGAATGGCGAAACCGTCTCTGTTTGGGCATCATACATCATAAGTTGCTTTTTACATCCATATACTCATGATAGTCATGAATTACAAAAGTCATACATAGGCCCTGAATAAAATTTATTTTTTTTATTAATAAAAAAACATAATCAAACGACAAATCTATTAGAATTTAACAAAAAAAGAAAAATGAAATTAAATGCACGTTTTTATCAGATTGCGAACTATGAACTCGTCAGTTTTGCACGTCGGATGTACCACTTCCATCCTACCTTAACAAATTCATAGTGCATAATCTAATGGAGAAATGCCTTTAATTTCATCATTGTGTTAATTTCTGATAATATGTCCTTCAATTATATTTTTTTATAAGAAAATTATACTTTTTGGAGCCTAGGTATGATTATTGGAGCTTTTCTAAGCTGGTTAATCACTAACATGGGTTTATGCACATCGAAGCAAAGATTACCCACAAGATTTTCCCTAGCTCTGTTGTTTCCGGTTTGACTTGAATTTTATGAGGCTGGCAATGTGCGAGAATAAACTTAGAGGCAACAAAGTGGTGTCACACACTTTACCTGCTGATTTTACCCATAACTGGAGGGAGAAGTGATTCGTGCCTTCCCCAAAGGAATTAATGCGAAACTTCTTCGTATGAATCACACTAATTAGCAAACATCTTGAAAGTAAGACAGAAAAGGAGGGCGGAAATGAGAAAGAAAGAAAGGAAACAAATAAGTAAAAGAGGAAGAAAAAAATGGAAGAATGAAAGGAGATAATCAAAGACGGAGTTTGAACACAGATCGTGGGTTTCAATTTGCGTGCCGCTAACCACTGGGCCACCGATACCTCCTCGACACCAAGAACCGTTCAAGATGGAATATCAGCCACAAATTTAAGTGATTAGTTTATTTGAATTCTCGTAAATGTCGCCAACAGCGGACCGCAGATTCAATGCGTCAATAAACTTAGAAATAGCATCCGTTAAACCCCATTCCCAAACAACCACTTTAGTCCGTAGCAGGGCCTTAAAATTTCAACCATCTTCCACCGTCGTACACGGCTTAATTTCAAAGCTGATTGCTTCAACCTTTTAAGAGAATGATTTTCATTTGCAACGGCCTTTGAAAGCCGGTTATGAGTTTTCATGGGGTTTGATTTTAACTTCCATAATTGAAGCCATTATTCAACGTCAGATGACCGGACGGAGCGCATGCGCAAGGTTACGGAGTGAATTTTATGACGACCATTTTGATTTGATTTGATTTAGAATTTCATATTTTTTCTAATTGCTTTCTTCCTATCTTTCTTACTTCCTTTCTTCCTTTCCGTCTCTTCCTTCCTTTCTTCCCTTCCTTCCTTTCTTCCCTTCCTTTTTCGTTCCCTTCTCATTCTTTTCTCTCTTTTTTTTCTCTCCCGCTCATATTATTTGCTTGTTTGTGCAATTTATTCGAATAAGACAAAGTTTCTGTATACTGTGTTCCTTACAAAGAAGGTCAAGTTTCTTCAAGACTAAAACGTTAATGTTCCGGTTCAGTCATTTTTTTTTTGTACATCATTCAATCAATTTTCAATTGGGTTCCCAAACTTCTTAATTCCTTTACGCTGGTATTATTTTGGAAACATAAACGTGAGTGAAAACAAAATTGATTTTTATTTTCTTTGATAACAATAAAGAACTCGAGAGACAAACTAAACAAGCTAACCGAACCAAACCTATTATAAATCGTTTATCAAAATTGTCACCGAAACTGTCAACATGGGTTTCTTCAATCCCCGTTACACACCACACAAATGGAACTAAGGGGCTGAAAATTTACTCCTTTTCATGTCTACAAAAAAAGTTTTTTTAAGCTTTTCAAAAATTCACCCCAAGTTTTCTGAAGGCTGTTCAATTTGAATGTACGTTTATGCTAGTTTGTGTCCGACAGCATTCACGCTTGCTTTCTGAAAATTTAGTGATCACTGCACAGCAAAAGACGAGAGAAGTATTTTATTCAATGACCACTCCATTTTTAAAAGATTGATTACCTCAACTCGGCATGCTGTCAAAAGATGTTGGTCACATGACGGTTTCTATGGAGTGACAAACCAGATCTCCTCTACTTATAGTGATTATCTCCATCTTTGTTGTCTGGCTGAAGATGCAGGGTCTCTTGGAAGAGGTTGCATCCGGTGCATTAGGCAGGCCCAGAAGAACCCCAAGGTTTCTTGAGTCATTCTGTATATTGAATCTTCTGAGTCGATAATATGTCCATTTATAAAAGAGGTTGAATTATTTACCGTCGAGCGAACATAATATGGCGTGTTAAAAAGGGTTATATGAAATAAAAACAGGATGGCTGAAGGACGAGGGTGTCTGTACAGTGTGTTGGGGTTGGCTTTGCACCCCCTTTTGAGACTGCTGTCAGAAACCCTGTTGAGTACAGCTGGGTAGTCAATAATATCTAACAAAGCCAACAAGATTGCCTTTGTCGCTCGAAATCTTCTTTGCTTGCTTTGTACACTCATGCGTATGTGTGTGAGTGAGTGAGAGACATATAGAAAGACAGAGGCAGAGTCAGAAGGCTCGCACTCATGTCCATTAGGATGGAAAACACTTCTTTTATTCATAAGTTATAAATAAGAAAAATATATGTCTGTGTGTTTAAAGATGATTACATTAATCATGAGAAAGGTTTGGAATTCCGGTTGCCAAAATTCATTTGATTTTAAATCACTACTACTACTACTACTACAGCTAATAATAATGATGATAATAATAATGGAAAAATAATGGCCAAGTGTGTATCAATAATTAAGAGACAGTGAATATTCAGCAACCCTGCCTGTTGTGCCAGAACGGGTTCCAATGTAACATTGGCCCGAAATAATAACATCGAGATTTCCCCCAAATCATCATCCTAGAGTGTGCGATGCCAGGACCTGACCCTTAACATTCCCCAAACATTTGCCTCTATTTGTAACCACCCCTCATGACACCCCACACTAAAGTTTCATTACCGTATTCACGTAAGCATTATTATTCAAACCCACCCATCAAATAATTAGACCAGCGAAGTTTTGGGCGGTATTTGAGTTTTTAAAGGGCGGGTGGACTAGTTTTTAGAGATGGGGTAGTGGTTAGTGAATTGGCAGGGTTCGAACCTTGCTACCAATTACTGGAAATTCGTGCACTAAAGTTTCCTGCTCTGATGGCGTGGTTGGTTCACCTCTCCTCACGCCGTTGGTGCGGTCAAGCGTTGACCATAGCCATTTGGGCGGACCACGAATAATTGGAATGAGGCTGCCAGATTCTCTGCACGATTTCGGGGATATTTTAGGCCGTTGGGCAATTTCAACACACGAAGATTTGTTAACTCAGACACACACACATACACACACACACACACACACACACATATACATATATATATATATGCGAACAGACGCAAACAGGATGGATGAGAATTAACTCAGTATTAGAAATTATATGCAATTTTGTGGATATCAATTCTGATAGAGAATTTTTCCTGTGAGAGTAGGCAAGGGAGGAGGTGTACCGCACCAAACAACAAACTCTGGACCAACTAGAGCAGCGCATTCGACATATCATGGGGAACATTCACTGGACTACAATCGACCACTAAATAATAAAGTTATCGCCAATCTCAATATTGGTGTTTTTTTTTTCAACTACAATATATGTATATACATAAATACATGTGGGTGTGTATGAATATCAGTAAATGAACTATTTATATCCGACAGGATATAATAATTATAAAGACATTTTGGTTGGAGCTTAATTGGCTCTGCACCGATTTTACTCGGTAGTAAATCGAGTGGCCTTAGATCGAGTAAATAATTAAACAAGTGAGCGTTGTGCAGGGATTAAACCCTCGTCCAAAATGGGAGCAGCCTTATTATCAGGCTCTGCTCTTACCAACTGAGCTAACGACACACTCATGGTGAGACAGGAGTCCGAGGAAGCATTTATATGGACGTTGAAAGCACAAAAAAAAATCAAGGGATATTTTTTGTCAAAACCCCTGAATATAATATAAGATTCCACCTTGGAAACATCGATTTGATGACTTTATAATCATCTCGAAGACTATCGTCACGATTGTTCTTTGGTACAAAAGAAATGGGAAAGACAAAATTGAAACAAATATTTGTCATGGACGTCGGTTTGATTCCCGTAAAACGCTCATTTCTTTTATCATTTACACGATCTAAGGCAGTTCGATTAGCTATCGAGTAAGATAGGCACCGAAGAAAATTAAGATCTTACTAAAATTTTCAAAAAGTCTTCAAAATTATCATATTCTGTGAATATGAATTGTCCATTCACTGATACTTCACATTGTCAGCATAGGAAACAAAATAATAATTGTGCAAAACAACTGTAAAATAGACAAATGAGTAATATGAGTGCTTTCCCGAACCTACGTCTTACCATGAGAGTGTCGTTAGCTCAATTAGTGAGCCTGCATATGAGGTGGCATTCCAAGGTGGACACCGGTTCGATCCTTGCACGACGCTCATTCCTTTTATCTATTTACACGATCCCATTTGCTACTAAGCAAAATAGGCGCTGAGTAAAATTAAGTTCCTACAAAAATATCTTCATAATGATCGCACGTACATATGTGTACGTCTGTTTTGAACGTATTTGTTGAAAATTCACTGTGCTCATCATTTCAGTAAATCATTCAACCTACAAAACAGAGCTAATTTTGAAAAATATATATATGTATATTTATCATCAGACTTGCTACAGTTCGACAAATTGTTTCGATGTTTTCACAATTTTTCAAACAAGTAAACGCCCACGAATTGAACATCTATTTTTTCAAATCATTATTTTGCAAACGTCACTATCACGTCTCGTTCTATTCTTAACCAGCAATTTTCCAAATTTGACGTTGTCTAATTCTTACGTTGAAAATGATCAGACTCTTCGAAACATCATCATCAGTCTCTTAACGTCCGTCGTTGGACACAGACCTTCCCCAGGATTCACTACATTTCTTCATCGTGGTCTTTGCAGAGCCAGTTCTTTGTCTCACTTGGTTCTCAATCTAGTACTCTATCGGCCTCGGTTGCACATGTGATCTCTGTGAATCAATGTCGTCTTGTCAATCCGTTCTCTACCATTCTTGCAACATGGCCGACCCTTTGCCATTTTAGTTTTTTTTGATGGATCCTATGATGTTTCCTCTCTTGTCTTCTCCCAGATGTATAGTGCTGTCTCTCCATGTGAGGTTGAGCATAATTCTTTCATGCGCACATTGCATGGTTCTTAATTTGTGGGTCCGTCTCTTGGTCAGGTTCCATGTTTTAGCTCCATAAGTGAATATCGGGAGGATGCATTGGTTGTATACCCTTCTTTTTAGGCTTGATGGGATCTTCTGGTTTTTGAAGTATATCCGTTGTCAAATATATTGAGAAGAAAACTTATTTGAAAACATGCAATAAAGTCGAAGTTGTACGTTGCAAAATTCAAGTTTGTTTTTATTCAAGTATTAATTTGATGTTTGATACGTCTTTTAAGTATAAATAGTTTACTGAGATGCTTCGTTGATTGATGAATAAATGAATTTATATATAAATAAAAATAAAAATTGTAAAATTAAAAACCATAAGTATGTTTGTAGTTGTTAAAATTCTTATCTTTTTGGGATATCTTAATATATATTAATTTTTGTGACTGCATCTCGATATCAGCTCATTTTTTTGTTGGGAAGTTTTTCAGGTTGTTTATGTTATATCATTTTTAATTTTTCTTTCAGGCATAGAGTACATTTTTTATTATATACGTATGCTCTACAAATTATATTCTAGTTTGTGATTGGTTTCTTGACTTCTTTCAATTTTCATATATTAAACGAAGATTTAATCTACAAAACCTTCAATACACAGCAAAAACACTTTTTTTATTTTACAGAAATATCTAGAAAAATTGCATTCTAAGATGTAAACATGAAAGAAAAAATCAAAGTGAATATTTTTTTTGTCAAAACCCGGATATATAAAAGATTCCACCGTGGCAACATCGATTTGATGAGTTTATAATTAACTACCAAACTATTGTCACAATTCTTTTGGTGCGAAAGAAATGGGAGAGATAGAAATAGAACAAATATCTTGTTCAACATTTTATATTACGACCCACAGTCTCTCTCTCTCTCTCTCTCTCTCTCTCTCTCTCTCTCTCTATATATATATATATATATATATATATATATACATATATATAGTTTTTATAAGTAGAAAAATAATCTCATATATCTGCGATTTTTTTTCGCAGGCAATAATCAATAATCCATATATATATATATATGTACATATATATATATATATGGATATATATATATATATATATAAGAATAAGTATCGTCCTAATCGATAGGTCTATCGTTGGTTGTCGGCTTAGGTAAGACAATGGTAAGACAAGGAGACAAGAATTAAAAGAAATATGGGTAGATAAGTAATATGTAGATAACAAAAAATATGTGTAGCCAAGAAATATGTAGATAAGAAATATATAGATGAAAATGTGAACGTAGATGATTCTATAAAATCGATAGACCCGTTAAGAAAGAGACATCAAAGAATTAGAAAGAAAAAAATATGAGTAAACAAGTTTGGTTAGTCACTCAATAGAAACCGTCACGAGGCCAACGTCTTTTGGCAACGGGCTGCTTTGAGGGTGATCAATCAAAAAAAAAATGAAAGAATGGGCGATAAATAAATAAATCATTTTTTCTCACCCTTTCTTGAACAGTGTTTTCTAAAAAAAATCAGCATGGACATGCAACACATACATACATACAGATCGACTTGAAAACTGGAGAAACCTATGTTGACAGTTTTAGCAACTGTCTTCTGGATCATTCGTCATAAATCATTGCTTTGAAATGAAAGTGAAAGAGAGAGAGAGAGAGAGAGAGAGAGAGAGAGAGAGAGAGGAGGGAGAAGGAGGAAAAAGGGAAAAGAGGAAGGCAATCAGAGATACATTTGGGAGAACGAGAGAGAGAGGGGGCGGGATAGAAGAGAGAAAGAGAATTAAGATAAGACAGTGTTGGAAAGAGAGAAGAGAAAGGTAATAAGAGATAAATTTCGAAGAACGAGAAAGAGAAAGAGGCGAGATAGGAGAGAGAGAGAGAGACAGAGAGAGAGACAGACAGAAAAGAAGGGAAATGAGGAGAAGAGAGAGAGGAAGAATATGAAAGAAAAAGGTAGTTTGAGAGGAAGAAGAAGAAGAGAAGGGAGGATGATAAGAAGAAGAAGAAGAAGAAGAAGAAGAAGAAGAAGAAGAAGAAGAAGAAGAAATGGAAGAAGTATAAGAAGAAGGAGAAGGAGAAGAATGTTTTCCAATATCGATCTCATTTGGATCCTGGAGAATTCAACTGCATTTATGAAAATTCAATCAATATAAGCAACGCAAGAATTTCTTGGAAAAAAAATCACATCTTTTGGTCGCGCGCCGGAAGGACAAAATCACGCATGCGTGCGCATTGAGAGTGACACACTCAAGCACATAATCCACCTATACAAAATGTAATTCGTATCCACATTTTTTTTTTGCATGTAATACTTTTCTATGTCACTAGAAGATTCCACTACATAGAGACGTGTGAATTGCCCATTTCTAGTGGGATCTTCTGGAAATATGACGTGACGAAAAGGAAGTAGAATTATATGTTAGGTTAAACTTGATGAATATATCCATATCAGTTTACCTGTGTCGTAAAAACAATGGCACATATAAAATATATTGATGTACTCATTGCATTTTATATACGTGGATAACGAGGCTTTACTACATTTCATATACGTGGAAATGGGGCTCGGAGAATGGAGTTCTGTTGACCACGAACAGATTTTATTATCTTTTGCTTTCTTAATTTTTCTAATTCTATATCATACTTTTAATTCAGCATTTCTATTACGTCATGAAAACATGAATGGAATTTTATTCTACTATGTCAGTCGCATGGGTGAAATTCTATTCCGATATGTCAGTCGAATGAATGAAATTCTATTTTACTATTTCACTTGCGTCTCTTAGCGTGACAGAAGACATCTGCATATTGCTAATTATTATATGTGTTGATGGTTATTCAATGGAGAACGGGATGTTATTTGAATAAACAAAACAAAACAAACAAAAATAAAACAGTGACGAGAGAAATTTTGCTCAATTTTACATAGTGCACTCTTCCGGTGACGAATAGTAGTAATAATATAATTTTTATGTTATGATGAATTTGATCCACAAAACTGTGTAATTATTCAATCAATTTTACCTTTTGTTTAGTTCAATATACAAGAAGTATAAAAACATAAGCAAGAGAATGTTGGACGGCATAATGTTCTTCATACCTTATAACTACAATGCAATTGTGAAATTACTTGAACTTGGTGAGAGCCCCTTAATTACAGGTAGGATTTTCAGATAGTTCCCGGAAGGCATGAATGGGGTCTTTGACCCGAATAAGAGATCATGGATTTCAACTATGTATTCATTGAATCATACTTTATAGGAAAATCATCACTATCATGAACTCTTGTATCACATTTACTTTGAATATATTAGGTGATTTCACAAATGATAGGTTACTTATCGATAGATCGATCGATAGATAGATGGAAGCCAGATCTTTATTATCGGTGTGAACGTGAACGAAGGCGCTGCAAAAATATTTTGGTGGGGATCTTTAGAAAACTAACCTGCCAGAAAACTAAAGATATCTGGGGCGCCATAAGTACACACAGAAAAAAGTCCATGGTGATATTTTGGGTGATTCCTGAGTTACGCTGTCACATACAGACGGACAAAAATTGGCCCTCAAACTGAGAACCATGCAACGTGTACATGAGAGAATCGTGCTCAGCATCACATGTAAAGATCACAAGACAGCACAATATATTAGAAAGCAAACAGGGGTCATAGATATCAGGAAAAAAACATAAAATTCAAATTTCAGTGGGTAGGTCATGTTGCAAGAATGCCAGACACCTGAGGGACATCACAACTCACAATGTGGATCTTCTGTGATCATATGCGAAACTGTGGTCAGCAAAAAATTAGATGGCATGACAAAAAGGATTAGTTCCGACAGTATTGGCTTCGCGATGTTCATGATAGAGAGGTCTGGCAAATCTTGCGGAAGGTTTATGTCCAACGACGGACGCTAAAGAGTTTACTGCTGCTACTGCTGTTGATAAATGGAACATAGCCACCATCTTGTGACGTCATGGGTGAAGTAGTGTATTTGTGATACTTCACGTACATAATTATTTCACGTGGATTTCTATTCACAATCAAAAGCATACTTCGTGTAGAAAATGGTACATTCCGATGTAGTGTGACACGTAGAAAATGTAGGTTGATATATAATTATATCGTAAAATCAATTGACTAATCAATCGATTCGTCTGCATGTAGGTCTGCAAGTCTACATTATCGATTTTACTCTGTTCGTGTCTATTCTAGTTAGGATCTGTCACCGTCAGTCTGTTCTCATATGTCACGCTCTCTCAATTTCTCTACGTCTGTCAATATCTACCTGTATTTTGTTTCTGTCTTTCTTTCGTAATAAAATCTATCAGTCTGTTTCTATCCATTTATCTCATTCTGTTCATATCTATCTATCTATCTATCTATCTGTCTGTCTGTCTATCTATCTCATGCTGACCAGATCTATCTATCTATCTATCTATCTATCTCAGTCTGTTCATATCTATCTATTTATCTCATTCAGTCTGTATATATCTCACTCAAAATGCATCTATCCACCTCAATCTGTTCATATCTATCTCATTCTAACCATATCTCTCCCAATCTGTTCATATCTATCTATCTATCTATCTATCTATTTCACTCTGTTCATATCTATCTATCTATCTATCTATTTCACTCTGTTCATATCTATCTATCTATCTATTTCACTCTGTTCATATCTATCTATCTATCTATTTCACTCTGTTCATATCTATCTATCTATCTATTTCACTCTGTTCATATCTATCTATCTATCTATCTATTTCACTCTGTTCATATCTATCTATCTATCTATTTCACTCTGTTCATATCTATCTATCTATCTATTTCACTCTGTTCATATCTATCTATCTATCTATCTATTTCACTCTGTTCATATCTATCTATCTATCTATCTATCTATCTCACTCTGTTCATGTCTATCTATCTATCTATCTATCTATCTATTTCACTCTGTTCATATCTATCTATCTATTTCACTCTGTTCATGTCTATCTATCTATCTATCTATCTATCTATCTATCTATCTATCTATCTATTTCACTCTGTTCATATCTATCTATCTATCTATCTATCTATCTATCTATCTATCTATCTTAGTCTGGTGTGTTCATATCTATCTATCTATCCATCCGTCTATCTCAGTCTGTTCATATCTATCTCATCGAGTCCATATATATCTCACTCAAAATGCATCTATCCACCTCAATTTGTTCATATCTATCTCATTCTAACCATATCTCTCCCAATCTGTTCATATCTATCTATCTATTTATCAATCTATCAATGTATCTCGGTCTTTTCATGCTTATTAGGAACCGTCAACCAAGACTGCCATCAATACTGTCAACATAGGTCTCTTCAGTGTTC
>OY735213.1:4439103-4449103 GCA_963457665.1 Thysanoteuthis rhombus
AAACACACAAGCTGACATGCATTAATACGCACGGACGCACACACACGTACACAAAAACATTCAGGCACTAACACAGACACAGACGCACAGATGGAAAACTAACATACGAAAGTTTGCACAGAAATAAATCCAAACACAGACACACACAAGTACAAACATACGAACTCACGAACAAACACAGGCATATACACACATACACCCATATGACAGATTGCACTGCTTAATGCTTAGATCGTCTTAAAAACTTATTTTGTACTTGTAATAATAAAATCTCCGATGGCACCACTTTCAAGAAGCCAGGTGGCACTGTCATCTGACGTAAATAGACAAGTCCATCTATAATATCAATGTCGGAATCCTTGCATATATATTCACCTCCTACCCCTGTATTTAACTTCATAAAAAAAGAGTATTAAATCGTAATGGAGCAATACGAGAGGGAAAAAAAATAATGATCCAATAGAAACGCCTTAGAATTCTCGTGGAGCCTTTTATGCTGTCTCTAAAAAGATAATATTTTCGTGTTTATAAGACCATTTTTTTCGCTTACAAAATGGCGAATGATTCAGAGATTTTTTTTCTCCCGCCTCTCCATTTTATTTGGCGGGAAATGTTGCTTTCAAAGAGTTCCATCTTCATTCTGCGATGACAAAAAATGTCACTTGCATAACCCATTTCCTCACAGTGTAAATCTACCAAAGTCGTCTTTTTAAAACACATTTTTTTGTGTTTTTAATAACATTATCTCCTTCTTAACTCCCACAAAAGCCTCACTCCTAGCAACAATTCTCTCTCTTTCTCTCTTTGTTATGCATATTTCGGGTTTTTTCTCTCCATTTCCCTCTATTAGCATAATGTATAGGATATATATATATATATATATATATATATATATATATATATATATATATATAAATTGGGATGATATTTAAGATATACATGTCCGTTTGTGTGTGTAGCATAATACACACACACATACACACATATATATATATATATATGGGTGTGTATGTATGCACACATGTGTATAGCATAATGTATATTATATCATAACGGCATCAATATTTCTCAAGATATCATTTTGGTTATCGTTGCAATTTATATACAAAAAGGTATTTCTTTTTTTTTTCAAGGAGGGACTTTGTAACGAATATTTCTTGAAATCTTTTCCCTCTTCATTTTTCATTCTTTACTCTCCGAATGTTAACCAGCTTTTCCTTTCTCTCCCCACCTGACTCTACCCAATGCCATACTCTGTTTGTCATTTCGTCTTTTGTGATTTTTCTCTTGTCGTTGTCAAAGCAGCAGTTCTCCAAATCCACCCTCTTCCGAAGACTGGCTTCCAGTTCTTATGGAATATGCAAAACAAAGTGTGAATTCGCTTTTCAAATATTTGTAGCAATTCAAATCGATTTCTGAATTCTATCGCGCCATAAGTCTGTCTGAATGACCTCAACTAACCCCTTGTCTTATAATGCCAACAGCCTTTTTTCCTACGGACACACACTCTCTCTCTCTCTCTCTCTCTCTCTCTCTCTCTCTCTCTCTATATATATATATATATATATATATATATATATATGAGTGGACTCTGGTTCCACATGGGAACTTTTAACACATACTCACACAGCTCACACCACTGAAGATGGGAAGAATTCCGAAACATGTCTGGACAATTTACATCTAAGGATTAATAAACCTTACCTCTAAACACTTTACTCCCGAGTCTGTCTCACTCTTTACAGAAGACATTATATATATATATATATATATATATATATATATATATATATATATATATATATATATATATAAATATATATATATGGGGAATATATGCATGAATAAATATATCGCTTAAATTCAACTCTACTGACTGTCCAGTTCCGTGGGGTAGAGGTAGGATGCCAGCTTCTGGGTCTGAAGCGAAGGTCTCGATCCTACCACGTGGTACTGGATGGTATAATGAATAGTCTATAGCCACACTAAAGAGTTGTAATACAACGAAACAGCTGTCAATGACAATATGATATATATATATATATATATATATATATATATATATATATATATATATATATATATATATATATATATATATATATATATATATATATATATATATATAATCAGTGTGTCTTGATTTGTTCCTCTGTCCGTAGCAATAGACTCTTCCCCTGGAAGGTAACATTTTTTCTGATGAAAAAAACATCCCACACACTATTTGAAATAATCGACTTTTCCACTTGAACGTCACTTTTTGATAAAACCACCTAAATATTCATTTACATCATCCACAGCTTAGGAGTATTTTTGTCTGAATCCTTGAGATGAGTAATTATCAATATCGTTCTCTGTTTTACTCGAACTAGAGTCCTCATCTTGGTTGTTATAGTCACAATGTATCGGTCTGCGTATCCTCTGGCTTTCTCCAGGGGTCTATCGTTGAGGCTAAAATCGTGAGGATTTTTGACTGAACCCTATAATTAATCTGCAAGGGTAGATTTTTCCCATTCAGCTGTCTACGCCGGATGATATCTCGTATAAGTTCCTCCAAGTTAATTCTTCCTTGAGATGTTACGTTTCTGTTTCTTCCACTGAATCAGAGAATGAAACTTTTTTGCACTACCTGACCCAGGAATTGAACTCATGTTCGAGGAACATTTTCATCCTATGTCACGTCGGCTAATCGGTTGGTAGAAACTTGGAATCTTAAGCCTAATGTTCCTTGGTTGTACCTTCAACTGTACCAGAGTACGATGTGTCCAACGAACCATTTTTAAAAAGGTGATATTTCAGTTATTTTTCGAGCTACGATGCTGTTTTTAAAAAAATCATTTTGAAGCTTGAACAGCCTACCTTAGTGCTTATATAGTGTTCTGACTTGAAAATAAAAAAAAAAGACTGTGGAAATATCAACTTGAAAGTAAAAAAGGTTTGTTAGGCACTTATCATGCGCGTTCACTCATATGACCTTAGCATAGCTCGTAGTGTAACCAGGCGCCAGATCTTTAAGATGTTAAGCTTTATACATACCCTTTCCTTTTTTATTAAAGTCTCCAAAATGGAGTTCATTTCTATCATAGGCCTACAAGGTGGTTATCAGAGCCTAGCATGGTCACTTATTCAATGACCAATGTTGTTTTCTATCTATTATTCTGACTTCATTCCACAGAGACTGGTGACTACCTTTTCCGTCTACTCATGATCAGCCATGCTTGGTTTCATCGTTGCCCCTCCCATAACACATGACCTATCATATAGAAGCTTTGGTTGAATCAATCTAATAACCCTCCTGGCCGTCGTGAATATCTGTAATTCAATACTGTAAAACATATTGTCTGGCTAACGTAAATTAAATAAATATTTGTAATTCTGTATTGTAAGATATTGCTCCACTCCAGTGGCCTTAAGTCAATCAAAGCTTCGTAAGTATATTTATTTCAATTCTCTTTTGATGACGAAAGTCATTGATACAATGAGGCAACACTACTTTTGCTCATGGGTATTATTCTCTGATTGATGAGTAAAATGTATATAAAATAGTTGTTATTCCCTTTAGACTTTGCTCTCGTGGCCAGGACAGTGATATTTATACGTAATTGTTTTTCTTAATTTATGTGATTAAAAAAATGCTAATTCGCCAGGAGTCCGATTGGAAATGAAAGGATTTCAACTTATCACTGCACTGGTCATAAAAGTAAAGTTTGAAGGTAATTATTGACTTTTTCAATACTTTTTTTTTCTAGACATAATCGATCTGAAAATGACACTTACAACCCTGGAACCAAAGAAAGTGTAATGTTGTAAGTAGATAGGAAGCCACTTCTATTTTCTATCATGCAGCGTGTCAAAGTTTATTTGGACAGAAGCCACGTCATAATAAAGGAGATATAAGTTCTGTAGTAGATTTGATATAGATAAAAATCAATAAAAATCTGTTATCGATGAAGAGAAGTAAAAGAAAAGGTCTTGAAATCAATCGATCGATCAATATATCTTTATCTATACCTATGTATGTATCTCTCTCTCTCTCTCTCTCTCTCTCTCTCTCTCTCTCTCTCTATATATATATATATATATATATATATATATATATAACCTGGGAATTAACTGGACGAAGTGAGAACCAACTTAGAATCGCACAGGGAAAGGGCAATGCTAGAGATAACAGTAAGAGGTAAAAAGAGATGGATATGTATCTGGGGAAAGACTAGAGAGAAAGATATTATAAAAATAATCAAGCAGCAAAATGGAGGTGGGCTGGACACTTAATAAGAATTTACAAAATACTAACTGATTGATATCCTTTTGACAGTGAACGCAGGAGGAAAATACCACAAACAAGATGGAAGGATGAGATAGATAACTTTACTGGAATGACGTGGTAAAGGTTACAGTAATCGCGGTCGCCATGGAAAATAATGGGGATGACTTTTTTACGACACTGGACTTATAATGACTGCTGCTGCTACTGATGATAATGTTATATATACCTACACTCGGTGAGATGAGTATATGGATATTTATATCGAACAGGGAGTTGCTTTAAAACTTTCTTTTGTCTATCTATCTCATGTATATATATATATATATATATATATATATATATATATATATATATATATATATATAAGGGTAGATTTGAACAGCTGTACATATATGCAGATAGATATTTAGATATACAAACCCATGTTTGATGGAAGCCTCCAATGGATCGATTGTATTTGTACAGAATATATATATATATATATATTGGGCAGATTTGAACAGCTGTATTCGTATATATATGCAGATATGTATAGAGATATACAAACCTATACCTGATGGAAATCTGCAGTGGATCGATGGTAATTGTACAGAATACATGTATATATACGTATATATGTATGTATTTCCCTATACACACACACACACACACATATCATATATATATATATATATATATATATATATATATATATATATATATATATATATTAAGAAAACAGAACAAAAGAACAGTCTCGATTCCAATTGTATTCAGCTTTATCTGTTAAATTCTTTGACCGGTTTCTTGAGAAAATCTTTTTGGCGATGTATTTGTCCGAGTGAGTCGGTTGGCGTTGTATATATTTATTGAGGTGTTGGGTTAGTTCCAAACTGCTCTCTTACGAAGGGTAAGGGAGAGGGAAAAGTGTAGTTTATCTTTTTTTTTCTTTCACTCTTAATATCTCAATCAGGATTGTAGAATTCATGATTGATAGATAGATATACCGATTGAGATAGATAGATAGATAGATAGATATAGATGCAAAACAAAATCGAACAAGATTGAAAAGTTTTGAGCACAAATGAGAAATATAGAGGAGCAAACAATATCAGATATTTTATGAAAAAAAAAAAGATTTGATTCCGTAATGACGAACTAGAGAATGCACTGCGATTGATCTGAGATTGATCTTGTCAAGGCACATCCACAACCGGTATCGACGTCATTCAGTTGCACGCAATTCAATTACTAACTGACAGACCAGTACACTTGAAGTATCACCATTCCTAAGTCGAGAGGGTTTATCAAAATACATCCGAGAACTCAGCGTGATGCACCACAACAATGAATCGTGATATAAGAAGGTCTTGAGTTGTAAAAAAATTCCCAGTTTCCTTTGTAAAGGAACTCAATTCGCCGATTCAAGTCTCATCATTCGGGCCGAGTGTCGTCTGATCCGTTCCGGACGTCTTTCCAAACTTTCAGTTCATGTCACTTGAACTATTGTTTGGAAAAGAGTGGTAAATCCAAGAATAACACACAGAAGGAATTCATAACGATTTTGAGGACTCCCGAACAGAAGTGTGCATAGGCGTCAGCTGGGGGACAGACTCAAACGGTACATTCGACCCCCGACCCCGAACCCATCAGGCCTTCTCACGTGAACCAATGGATGCAAACCCTTAGTTGAAAGGGTGAGGTTGGCCAAGTTGCAATTCACCATAAAAATTCACTGCTCAGGCTGACGGGTCATTTCGTACGCTGGTCCCGCCTGTGAAAAATCCCTCCCCAAAATCTTCGTTCGTAAAGCCAAGCCATTCATATATATGCACATAAACAATGAGATAGATGTGAATGGCGATAATTACATATATAATTAAACAGATATATAGATAGATAGTTAGATTGATAGATAGATAGAAAAGTGTGAACAGACTGAGATAAATTGATTGGTACGAACAGAATGATAGGCAGAGTGATAGGTTATATCAATTTGAAATCTATGCAACCAGCTGGCGAGGGGTAAACAGAAAACACTATTTCCTTTTTTATCGATTCACAGATTTGGAGTGACGTGTATATAATCAACATTTGAAAGTGTTTCATGTGCGTCAGAATAAAACAGGCCGGCGTATTAAGAGAGGGGCGAAAGTGTCGAGCTAATAACATGGGTTTTATTTTACTTACAATGTCAGCTGGATAAAACATGACAGGCGATAATGTGGGATGTATAAAGTTATTGGAGTTAGATTTACTGCATATCGATAATGCATAGATGTGAACAGGCGGGTACTTTATACATACATAGTTACACGCACACACACGCGCATATATATATATATATATATATATATATATATATATATATATATATATATATATATATATATATATATATATATATATATACATATATTTTTTTTTTTTTTTTTCATATAATGGACCTGGTATTTTATACCTATGCATTATCAAAAGATTGATAGATGCAAACAGATAAATAGATACGAAAAGATCGAGTGGAAAGAGATAGATATGAGCAGATATATATATATATATATATATATATATATATATATATATATATATATAGAGAGAGAGAGAGAGAGAGAGAAAGATTTATTCATATATACATAAATATAAGCAGACTGAAATGGATTGATCTTCAGAATGAAATGTTATAGGTAGGTAGATAGTTAAAGTGAGAGATATAATTTATAGACATGAAAAGACAAATGGAACGAGAGCAAAGTACGAAGTCATGTGTATCAAAAGAAAAGCAAAAAGTAGATCTAAGAACATGGGTTTTTTTTTTTACTTACAGTGTCATCAAACATTACTGGTGAAAAAGATCGGCGTATGAAGTTATTAGAGTTCGATTTTGTTTTCGACATTTTTGATATCGATGATAAATCCTTTGTCATTTTTGCGAGCGACACATTACTATCCACAGCCTTCGAGATGCCAGAAGATTTTTCGGAGATCATGGTGGCTATGTCGTCGTTTTTCAGTTCTTCGCAATTTTTGGGTTTTAATTTTTTGTTTTAATTTGATTTATTATTATAATATGCCTCGTGAATTTGTATATATACGTATATTTATTCATCTGTATTCCCCAAAGGAATGGAAAACTGCATGATGAGTACATATATCAGTATACCGATATAAGAGTTCCGTTCGTTGACTGCCGAAATGTTCATTTTATGGTTTGTATTATAAGGACTTGAGTACATATCTATTCCATAGAAGCCGTCATTTTTTATCGCAGGAGTACACTAGTCTGAGCATAAAGCTGAAAATTGGGGCCAAAGATGGTCGCTCCTCTTGCCATTTGCGACGGAGGTTCGCAGAGAACGTGCATACCTCCCGCTCAGAATCATTGGTGGTTTTCGAGGGATAGGAAAACGAAGATAAAGGCGGAAAGTGAAGAAGAAATAGCGTCAGATATTGTAGAAAGAGAAAAAAAGTAAATAAAACCATTGTTTTTCCCGCCCAATTCATGACGAACTTACGAATTGTCTAAAAGCCTGAAGCTATAGCCATTCACATAATTTCTCTTTTCTTCGCTGATAAAATTTTCCAACCTCTCCAACTGACATGTCTCCGATCATCACCAGGCAACGCTCTGCGGTTCCTCTCTGCCAAAGTTCAGTTCTGATACGAACTAATGCAAGGCATCTGACCGAGTTCTTCTATTGTGTTGAATACAAATATTGTAATCTTTTGATCGACTGATTTCCGATCTTCAACAGGTTGCATTCCAGAACGTACAACAGGGAACGTACCCAAAAATATCTATGTCGAATTACTAAATATGTTTACACGTGGTTATCGCTGATTATATAACTATAAGGCTGACCGCTCAATTCAAATATTTTTTGCGTGTCAAGACCAACGATCTTCGCTGGGATAAATGCCTTGGGGGATGAACCCTCGACCTTTGTGGCTTACTGATACTCGGTCTAAAAGATAAGCCTTGAGAGGTTTTTGTATGTTGTTATTTAAAATCAGTTTGTCTTTAGTAGTTTTGTTGAAAATCGGTTACTGATTATCTTTTGGGATTGTTGTTCTAAGGCTAGTCGCATCTTGGTAATATACAAGGGAACACCAGATATGGTTGAAATAGCACAGGGTAAAGTGAGTGACTTCACTTCGGTCGCTTGTCGCCTCAGTTTGTTTCACTTATTGTAGAAGGGCCGTGTGAGTAATTATGTCATATGTGACGCGTAAGCAGGAACGACTGAAACCGTAACCAGCGTAAGGGCACGATTCGTATGAGGAATCAATACGTTAGAATCGAACCTATGATTGAGTTAAGAGAAGGTTACGTTAACTGGTGCTTCCATCATAGCTTGGCTTTGGGAACGAAGATTTGGGAAGGTTTGCCAAGTCTTCCTGGCCCTCGGGTTCCAGCGAGACCTGTACGTAGAGTAACCCTCGGGTCAGAACGGTTAGGTTTTTGGTGTGTTGCGGCGTCTTGTTCTTTGTAGCATACCGTGAATCTATTACCGTTGCTCTCGAAGCCGGAAGAGGTATATATTCACTCCTGTCCTTCCGTTTGTACACACAATAATTCCAAAAGTTCTCATTAAATTCCAATGAAATCTTGTAAAGAGTGGGCAAAGAGCCGCAGATTTGATAAAATTTTGGGATGGATCCAGGAATTTTTTTTTTTTGATCCAGGGATATTTTTCACGCGATTCTCATTCGATTTTTGTTATTGTACGGTGTTTGCAGAAGTATGCGCTCTCCGGGTGGTTTCTTGCAATCACTTTGAGGTTAAAATATTGAATTAAATCAATAGAAAAAGTACGTTATCCTATGCTTTAGAGCATAAGGTCTATCTTAGCACTAAGGGAGTAAAAGATCCGTGGGTATATTGAGCGTAGGTTCAAGTCTTTCTTTTCCGGTGGGAGAAACAAAAATGAATACAAAATTCTGGCCCTTGGAAGCTGTGGCTTTCTTCTGGAAAAAGTTGTGGAAGTCATGCCAATTAAAAACAGGCCGCTGCACGATCTTCCGGCATTTTCCAGGAGCGTGTACACCTCAGGTGTTAAACATTGTACGCTTCATCACTCTCTCTTTCTCGCAAACCACTCTCTATCAACAACCACTCTCTCACTTTCATTAACACTCTACTCCCTCAATCGTTCTAGCCTTTCTCTATTAACTTAGAGTTTCTTCTTCTTTATGTCATATCGGATTTACTCTCACGAAATCATTAAAATTATCCACTCTCTTAATGAAGTACTTTTTTCTCTTCCTTTTTTTATCCTCTCTTTCATAATCTTAACCTCCCTATCTCCACAATACCCTCTCTAATACAATCTCAACCTCCCTCATTTTATCAGTTACCCCTCGCAATTCAGTCTGTTTCTCTCCAACACAAACCTTCCACTCTCCCCAAGACTCTCTTTAATACAATATCACCCCCCCCCCTTCATTCTATCAGTCACCCCTCTCTATTCAATCCTTTTCGTCATAACTCTCTTTAACCTACTTGAGCCGACGCATTTGCCTTTTGTACTCTCGACTTTTGAATACAGAGAAAGCTGTTCATTGTAATCACGTCTATTGTCATCTAACGGTTATTGTTGTCAAAATCAGTCGGTACTGAACACTTTATTTGAAATTAATTAAAGATTAAAAAAAAACATTTTTTTAATAATAATTAAGTTGTTTATAACTCAGAACAGAACAATGAATTTATAACAACGGATGTAAACTGTTCCAATTTTTATATCTTTCGCT
>OY735213.1:4454103-4456603 GCA_963457665.1 Thysanoteuthis rhombus
TCATCCTTAGGCTACGGACATTATTGATGTATCGACGCAAGCCACAAAAATGAGAGGAAGCAGACGATGTATAAAAAACCAATATGGCCGCAAGAACTTTACTGGTGACTTTTTTGAATTTCTAACAAGAATTTGAATATAGCTTCAGGCGATACGCAAAATAGAAGTTGTTGATTAATAGAAAATGAAATTCTATATGTGGATAACAGGAGTTATATATATATATATATATATATATATATATATATATATATATATATATATATATATACGAAATCTGCCTTGAAAGTATCAAGCAGTTTGATATTAGCGAAGATATAGCGAAACAAAAATGATGGTGCCTTAGTCCTCTCCGAAATTTTCATCTCACGGCCTCACACACTAATCCCAGTGTCCCTCACACTTTTCAGAACAGCCTGCAAGGTTATCTTTGGAGTCACTATCAGCTATCTCGTCATGATCTCGTCTGCAGTCTGAAATCTCCTCCCTTGTAAAAGTGAGGAGCCTGAAGCTGCGGGGAACCAAATCTGGATTGTGTGAAGAGATCTTCTGCCCAAAATGTGAAGAATTGCCAGCTTCACTCATTGTGAATGCGATAGTCACAAAGTACACAAGCTCACTCACCGCCGCCTGGTAACCCTACATGAGAGAGAGAGAGAGAGCTAGGTTCACACATGCTGAGTAAGATCCCCTCTGATTGGGTGGCATGTCACATCAAGATCACGTAACCGGTTCTTGAGATACGTAACCAAGATAGAAACAGCTGCACTGAATAATATATATATATATATATATATATATATATATATATATGTGTGTGTGTGTGTGTGTGTGTGTGTGTGATAATTATAGATACAATTATTCGTGAACTAATTCTCGGCACCGATCTTCCTTAGTGGCAAATTGAATCGGCCTTCGATCAAGTAAAAAAAAGAAGAAATGAGCGTCATGCAAGGATCGAACCTGCGTCCACCATGAAAGCAGGCTTATATGCATCTCAGTAGGTCAAGCAGAGCCCATTTGCCAGAATCCATCTCTCAGCCTCGCTGATTTAGAGGAGAAGAAAGCAGAGAATTAGAGTTGTTCTTCTCCTAAACTGGTTGCCTTCCCACAGCAAGCATTCTACCCATCGACACCGTTATCGCCATGCTAATTGCAAGATAAGCTAAATGAATATTTAAGAATGCTTCATCGTGGAGCTGGTCTTGGGGATAATTATTACCGCTGTGAGTTCGGTTTTTACTAAATGCTCCAATTTCGTGGCATTTTGCCACACTAATCTAAATATAGTAAATCTTTTTAGGGCTCCTCATCTGATGTAAGGATTAGGAAGCTAGCCCTGTGGACCATCATCTCCGTAGAGTGTTCGACCCTTCCTGAGCGTCTCTGTAACGAACGAATAATACTTTTATGAATTTTAGCATCAGATCCCAAGACGGCACATCACATCAAACAGAACAAACTTGAGTCAGATATAACATACATTACATTAAAAAACCCAAATGGCAATGGAATGGCCATGATGCAAGAATGTCGGATAACTGATGGATATCATGACTCACAAAGATCCCCAGAGATCATATGAGAAAGAATCTATAGCATAAAATAAAATGACATGACATACTAAACAAATTCAGAAAGTACTGGTTCTGCGACGCCCATGATAGAGTGGTCTGGCAAATCTTGGAGAAGCTGCTGCTAATAATATTGCCGCTGCTGAGGGGGAGGATTTGCGGAACTATTCTGGTTTGGCTTCCTGTCTAGACGATAAACGCTTCCTTCTGGTCACAAAGCAAAACCCGATAATCTGTTACTAATCTCATTAATCCAGCTTATTATAACTTCCAAACTTGGACGCAGAGTCAAGTCATCTATCGAGTGTCGAATCAAAGGGCAGATCATAGCAAGGCATTGGGATTGAAGGTTATATAAGGGATTGAAAAGTGACAGCAAGAAATGCCTGGAAGGGTTAGCGTTAGGGCCAGGGTTGGGATGAAATACGAAGACGTGGTTGGAATCTGGAAAATGGTTTACCGTTCTTCCTTCCCCCAACTTCTGAAGAATTGGATGATTGTCCAGAAAATCACGCTCAAATTAACAGAGCCAGACGTTTGATCTGGACATCCTCAGAAACAGAGTTAGCTCCTATTTTTGAAAAAAGATCTTGGCCATAAATGGCGGTGGACATCTTAAGACCTCGGCCATAACATTGTGCATAACACACTCAAAGCATTAAAGATTACTACGAAAACATAAATGAAGTAACAGACAGAAAAGTCCCTCTTGGGTCACGAATTCCGTTGGCAACATCATAAGGATTATCGATCAAAATGTGCAACGATAGAGAGTGCCGTATTTAGCGTATTTCACCCGCGAAATCCTGCTTGATCCCTGGGTCATCATTTGGCCCCGAGGTCATCATCTGAAGATGAGTTTGTCGAGAGAATTTTTGTTGATGCTTCTTTCGCCAGCAAGTGTGTGTATTCATTGGATTGAATTG
>OY735213.1:4461603-4484103 GCA_963457665.1 Thysanoteuthis rhombus
TGGAAATAATTAATGTGAAGGATGGGCCTGATACGACTTGGGAGACATAGATTTGTTTTTTCCCCCTTCCCCCCTTTACCAATTGGATATTTTGGCACTCCCAAGTGGGCTTTTGCTCCCACCTGGAGAATCACAGATTTGAAGCAATTTTTACAGCCGGAGCAATTTTATTTTGAACTAAGGTGTAATCATTTCAACGATTAAAATTCATGTAAACAGAGAAGTTCTCCTCGTTTGACAGAAAATAAAATGTTTTTAATCTGGTTAATTTAGAAGTTCATATAAGAGGCAAAGATTCTGTAGACTCAGTCAATAAGTGAAAGAAAACAAACTATGTATATATATATATATATATATATATATATATATATATATATATATATATATATATATATATATATATATATATATGTGTGTATGTGTGTATGTGTGTGTAAATGTATATGAAAGTATTTCTCACGTACTTACATATACATATAAGCATACATTCATACACACACATATGCATATATACATACATATATGAGCTTGTATGAAATTTTTTGTTCAAATGGGATGATATCATTAGTTTATTTACCTTCCTATTATGATAAAACAATAAACATTACGCCAGAGAAAATCTTAAGGCCCCATGTCTCATCAAGCATTAACAGTTTGAAGTTTCAAAAATAAATATTATTTTGTAAAATAGCTTTAGACCCCTTAGTTCATATATATATATATATATATACATATACATATATATATATATATATATATATATATATATATATATATATATATATATATATATATATATACACGCGTGTGTTTGTGTGTGTATAAAGTCAACTCTAGCCTTGGATTCAGAGTCCGGTTTGAAAAAACAGGTGGGAGCGAAAGTGCATATATATATATATATATATATATATATATATATATATATATATATATATATATATATATATATATATATATATATATATATATAGAGAGAGAGAGAGAGAGAGAGAGAGATAGATAAGCAAAAAGAAAAACAAGTTTTGCTGCTACTGGTTCAAATCTCACTCCAACTTCAGTTCCGACTGAAGATGATTACTGCAACTAATGTATTGTATGTCTTTCAAAAGATTGCTTTCAGTATCTTATATCTATTAGATTTAAATAGAAAAAGAAAAATAATACTCTCATGAAACAGTTGCACTCATGCGTTGCCTCCCCTGAATTACTAGCAGATTTTTGTTGTTGTTGTTCTTGTTGTTGCTGTTGTTGTTATGACCCCCCCCCAAAAAAAAAAACTAAAACAAAGTCAACTCTAGCCTTGGATTTGGACTCCAGTTTGACAAAACAAGATGCTGTGCTCCTGTTTCCCACTAATTCCGGCACCAATATGGCGAAAGAGGCCGCGATTCAATTATCCACGGTTTTAATTCGATATTGTGGAAATTAATTCCTGCGACTGAGTTGAATTGATATTGTTGCCGGCGCTAGCAAAAGGAAATATAGAGAAGGGGGAGTTGACGGTCTGATTGTCTTCGGACAAAATGGAATCGATCGTCATTCATCGATCTATTTAATAGGACCTCACCCCTCAACTTTGCCCACCCCTCAAACACATTCCCAGCTCCAGAGGCTTTTAATTATTCCGATAATTGTTAAAGGAGATGCTACCGGCATTATCTGCTGCAGCGTCTGCTGTCATCAGAAGCATGTTACGTTTTCCTTTTTCATCTTTCTCATTTTAGCCATCAATTCTGTTATTGTCCGTAACCCCGAGCTCTGATAATCACACATGTATGAAGAGTGTATATTGTGCTGGAAAGGACGCTACTGTTGTTTATTCTGTCATATTTCTACTTGCAACGAATGCTGCAGGTCTATGAGAGCCAAATTCATTTTCTTGCAGATCAAGATTGAAAAAAGTCGAAATCATATATATATATATATATATATATATATATATATATATATATATATATAGAGAGAGAGAGAGAGAGAGAGAGAGAGAAATTTGAAATATCTATATTTCTGATTATCTGATTTATTTTTCATTATGTTCTTATAAAACGGCATGATGTTACCAGAAAACTTATTTCGTAAGTTCTTTTACACGTATTCATTTTCTGGTCACTCTTTTTCGTTTAAATTTGGATTTTGTTTTCACCTGGCCTCGTATTTATTGGAAGTTGATGGCAAACGTGATGGGGAAACATTTGGCTCTCTCTTACAGGTCAAAAGTGAGCAGAATACCATAAATGTATGTATTGCATCTGATTTTACTATATATATGCATAGAAAATCGGGAAGAAAGGAATTGTCAATGATCAGGAATAAATGCATATGCAAGACAGTATAGGACTTTTATATAAATATAAAGTGAATTACAAATAATTTTTATCATTGATATGCATTTGTATTTATGGTGAAATTCTGGGATTTTAATGAAATTCTGAAATTTTGTCAATAATGTCAGGAACAAATGTCAAAGTATTGTGTGAACAAAGTCACAGGTTTTGAACATATTCTGTTCATGTCTTTCTTATGATTCGTCTTCAAATAAAGCTAGCAGAGACTACGAATATGGAAATTCAATATAAATTGCTGATAGGATTTATTCAACGGACACGCCCAAACTTTCATTTATTCAAATAGTTACAAATATGTGAAACAACAGATATTCTTTTCTGTTGGGGATGGGATGATAGAAACGATATTCGTATTTTAGCCCCAACTGTACTAGAACCCTGAATAGATAGGCAATTATTTGACTTTTTTTTATCGCTGCCCACCTACTTTATCACTACTCTACCATCCCTGCACGTATCTTTGACGATTAAGCATCGTATAGCAGCATCCAGATTTTCTTATTGTTAAGGAAGAAATGATTTTAATACACTACAAAAAATCGTTTTTTTTCTTAAATTTAATCACCCTAATTGAAAAGGAGATAACATCTTGAGAACGGGGCTTGTAATGTACGGGGAGAAATCTTTGGTTTCTTATGTACATCTCAATAGGTATATGTAAATATTCTCAAATCCGAAATCTTAAATCCTTCTGGCCCCTGTCATTTCGGATAAAAGGTAATCAACAGGTGTATGTTGAATGTTAATTCATTCTGATGATTTTAACTACAGAAGTACATCGAAATTTAACAAAAAAGAAGGATAGGATTGTCTATGGTCAGGAATTAATGAAAGAGTTACCATCAGAATAAAACTATTATATAAATGACAAAGACGACCGTCAAGCTAGATGTCAAGATACTTCCTATTTATTGAATTTATGACTTTCTAGAAAAGACATTGCAATAAACCACCAACGTTAGTGAACAGAATTCTTTTCATCATCATCATCATCAAGATCAACATCAACAACAACGACGACGACGACGACGACGACAACAACAATCTTTTAACGTTCGTCGTTGGACATAGAACTTCCACAAGATTTGTCTGACCTCTTGATCGTGAGCGTAGCAATATCTCCGGAACTTGTCCAAGTCGTCACGCCATCTTAATTCCTACTGGCGCCATTATTTCGCATGTGAACTGTGGGGATCCACGCTGTGAGTTGCGATGTCCAGCGGTCGTGTGACATTACTGCAGCAAGTATGTCAGACAACTGCTGGGAATCAGAACTTATAAAATCAGAGATCATATGCAGAATCGCGGCTGATAGAATAAAAGATGACGTGATGATTTAAACAGGTGCAGGAGATATTACTACGTTGACGCCTGCGATAGAGAGATCTGGCTAATCTTACGGGAAGGCTCATATAAGTCCAGCCATTAACATTAAAAAGCTGATGATTATGATGATGAAAAAGATTAGCTGCATTGACACGGCGATTGTCCACCGGCCTGGTGTGGTTGCAGTCTTATGCCCCACGAGGCGTCCACACGAATAAACGAAAACACCAATGCATGGATAGACAGACAAACCAGCTGTCTTTTTTTTTTCTTGATATAACCAAAAAGAATAATTTTCTGACGGATTTCAATAATTAATTGGAATTGTAGCCGACGTCTCCGATCGTTATTGGTGATTATTTTATTGTTATGACCAATTATAGGTTCGATGCCCATCTTACCTTATTAGTGGGCATCTTTCGTTTCCAACTTCGTTATGAAGCACACAGCATTTTTTTTTTGTGAGACTCTGACCGAAACCTAAATATCACCATGATCAATGATATGGCTGCTGTAATTGGGTTCTGATCGATTATCTATCATTAATATCATTATATTGTCGTCTTTAATGAAAGAGAAAAACAACAGAAGTCGAAGAAGGAACATTATGCTGACGACAATGATGTTGATTACATATTTAAAGAAAAAAAAACTAGGAAGTACTCAGAGAGCGCATTCCTCAGCGAGCGCTAATGACGCTATAGATTAAATGAAAATCAACTCTCGTGTAGCTACAACGGAGGGTAGGTAACTCAAACTTCCAATCTTTTAAAACTTTTGTCTCGATGTATGAGAAAATATCTCTGAATCGAAAAAACATGTCGACAATGATGTTAACAGGAAAAAATGAGGCGTAAAACACGCATATATATATATATATATATATATATATATATATATATATATATATATATATATATATATATGTATATATATATATACATATATATATATACATATGTGTGTATGTGTGAATTTTCTGTCCGTCTGTCTGTCTCTTTATATATATGAGAGAGAGAGAGAGAGAGAGAGAGAGAGAGAGAGAGAGAGAGAGAGAGAGACAGACAGAGACAGAGACAGAGAGAGAGAGACAGAGACAGAGAGAGAGAGAGAGAGAGAGAGAGGAAGAACGTGTAGATCGCTCTACTAACTCTTCATAAAGAATTGCATATGATCCTTACTTCAATAAGAAATATTAAGGGAAAAATGCATTTCTCTAAATTCCTCTAATTCATCAACCCGATTCTTTCAAGTCCTCCTGTGGTCAATTTGGGGCTGGACAAGGAAGGTTATATCTATCTCTAGAGACATTTTTGAGGAAGGGGTCTTATGTGAAATAACATTTCTGTCGTCTGCATTTAAAGTGATTTTGAGCAAGACTGAATAACACAGTACAACTTTTTAAAAACTTCTTGCTCATGGGAAAAAGTATCATTTTCTGATTGGTTATGTGTAAGAATTATATAGAAAATGTAAATAATCCCCTTCAAACTTTACTTTTGCAACCGGCATAGTGATAATTTGAAATCAACCTATCTCTAATTAGACAACGGGTAAAATTGCACAATTCTAATATCAAAATGTAAGAAAAATAATTAAGTACGAATATCGCTGTCCTGCTAACAAAAATTTGATTGTAATAATAGTAGTTTTCAACATTTTTTACACCCAAGCAATCAGAAAATAACACTCACTACCTAGGAACAAAAATCGCGTGGTGGAGCATAATGAAATTATTTGGCCAAGCAGACATTTTCATCTTGCCATACCAGTCAGCAATACAAAAAGACGAACAGAAATTAAGTGCCAAAATGTACTTATTTAGCACTATTATAGACGGGGTGAGAAAGGCACTTCAGTTGGACATCATAAGGCACTCACCACATGTGAATCCTGACATCAAAGGATTTTGCCAATAACTTTTGAAGTCAATCTACTTATACAGGGCTGATAGTCTTTATGCTTAATCGAAGATTAATTGTGAATGGAAATGAGGGAAAACTTTGGCAACCGCCTAGTCTTTACCCCACCCCCTGCAACTCCTTACTCTCTTTTGTTTTCTGTTCTTTACATCTTTCTTTTCTTTCTTTTCTATTCTTTTGCCAACTCCCTACCTGCTTAGAAATCTTTATCTTCATTTGACTTCAGTTTTGAAATGAGGAGGTGAAAAGATGAGATTTGGAGAGAGGGAGGGAGAGAGAGACAGAGAGAGAGGGGAACAAAAGAGAAAATAATTGTGGTGTTTGAAGAAGAAGAAGAAGAAAAAGAAGAAGATGAAGAAGAAGATGAAGAAGAAGAAGATCATGAAATGAAGTTTGTGAATTAAAAAGAAAGAAGGAAAGGATACCTAGATCGATGATTTGACTTTACTCAACTTTTGTTTCGCTTCCCCCCCGACCTCTCCTTGGCGCACGATTCCCTTCCTCTTTGGCCATTCACCAGAAGGGGGCAGGGGAGCAAGGGAGCAGAGGGGGGAGGCGATGGCTCATCCGTGGTTAGTGATCAAAGATCACACAACCGTGCTGAGAAATGAAAGTTTTGGAGAGCAACAAAAAAAAAAAAAAAAAAGAAAGAAGGAAAAATAAGCCAAGATAGAAGATTGGATTGAAGAGAAGAAGGAGAAAATGAAGGAGAATGAAGGAGGAAGAAAGTTGGATCAAAAATAGGAAAAAAAGAGAAGAAAGAAATTGAAGGCAGAATAATAGAAAGAAAAGAAGAACAAGCCTGGCTGCTGGAGGGTCAAACTCCACTCCACCTTCTGTTCCGAGTGATCCCTGCAACTTTTGTAAAAAACTGCATAAAAAATATAAAAGTATTTTCTAAGTATAAATATATTTATCTATAAGAATGCAATAGGTCCTTACCTATCTATACGATAAATTTTCGTTAACATCTAAGTCATTTGTTAATTTAGCTCAGCCAGTGAAACAGCCTCCTGGGAATAAGTTGGGTGTGAGCTGAATCACAGTAAGGTGGGTCAGTGTGAATTTTACATATTGATCGATACTCCTAATTTTTGCGAGGATTGTTCTTGTTGTTTTGGTAACGACAGAAGAATAAAGTCAATTTCTATTCGGGAGTTTGACCAGAAGAATGTGTCGAGATTTATATATATATATATATATATATATATATATATATATATATATATATATTTATGGATAGATGAAAAAGACAAACTGAAAATGAAATGAAACAGGTCCGGTTAGTCACTAGAAATCATCACATGACCAGCCTCTCTTGGTAGCATGCCAGTTTGAGGATGATCAATTAAAAGCTTTGGGAAAGGGGTGATCGATAAATGAATTACGTCTCTCGTTTTTTGTTGGCCCGTGATCACTAAACAAAGTTCAAATTTTCAAAAGACAAACAAGAACGCTGCCGAATACAAACTAAGAGACCAATTTAGCATGAAACTACACTGTAAATTTCATTTTGTATGTTTTGAAAACACTTAAAAGCTATTATCAGTAAATGTTGAGATTTACTGCCCTCTAGCTCGTTTGGCGTGGCCTGTATGCAACGAAGTAGAAAAGTCCAGGTTGGATGAGAATAAAAGGAAATATAGAACAACCGTACCACAATAAGCACTCTAAATACATTCTTTACTGACGATACACTTTAGAGTCATGTCCAAGTTTAAACACTTTTGTATTTTTAATTTCTCTATTTTCAGTTGAATTTCTGTCAAGTTCTAGTCGGATGCTGGAGTTGACTTCATTTCCCCACCGTAACACGAACAATCTTCAGCTGATTCAGGGGAGGCAACATTCCACCGATTGTATCTCCATTCTTTGAAACGCAATCAGTGAAGAACTGCCTCCCTTAAATTTTAGTCTATATAAAAAAACGATCTTTGGAATATATACAATACAAACGTTACAGCAATCATCTTCAGACGGAATAGAAGTTGGAATGAAGATTGACCTTGCAGTAGCCAGGCTTGTCCCCAATTCTTTTAAATAAGACAGTGAAGCTTCTCAGGAAGGCGAAGCAAGTTTTGCCATACTCTAAGACTCTCCTCAATCTTCAGTAGTGCTGTCGTCTAGATAGTCTCTGTTCTTGTCCGTATTCCTAGTTCCCCAGTCTTTTTTGCAAGATTCTTTGGGACCATTCCCAGGGCTCTGACTATTATTGACACTACCGTCACTCTCATGTTCCATAACTGCTTTCAATTTCCTGCCAAGGTCCAGATATCTAACTTTTCAGTTACTTTTCCTCTTTCAACTTCCCCCTGTAATCCTTGGTGACAGCGGAATCTATATTTAGACATTTTCTTTTTTTTCTCTATTCATTAATACAAGATTTGGTCTTATGGATAGGATCGAGTTATCCATTTGGACTATTATTATTATTATCATTATTATTATTATTAGAAATCTCCCACCAGTTGCCTGGTGGTAACCGCTGGAGTTTGAGTGACAGCATGTCTCCTCAAGTCTCCAGCCCTTCTCTCTTAGTTCTCATAGGCCACAGTAATACTGCGGTTTATAGTTTCACACCGGTTGCCCAGTGGTCATTGCTGAAGGCTGAGTGACAATAAGTCTCCTCAGGTCTTCAGCCAACATCTCTTCTCTCTTTCTCCTAGCATGCCAGTGCTGTGGTTGACGTTTCCACTTTCATTTCCCTTCCTTTGTTAGGTCATTGTTAACAATTAATGTTGCAGTCTTTATATTTGTAGCACTCTCCTCAGTATCCGCGCAGTTCCTAGCTGTGCTGTGGTCTGTACAGTCTCAATCCTTCCCTATATCCTGATTCCTCCAATCTCACCCTCAGTGTCTTTGGGACAGTTCTTAATGCGCCTACTATGACTCGCACTACCCTGGCTTTCATGTTCCACATCTTCTTCAGTTCCCTCGCTAGATCCTGGTATTTTCCCAGTTTTTCACTCTCCTTCCTCTTTACTCTATGTTCTGAAGGTACAGCCATGTCTACTATTTGGCAGGTCTTTTTCTTCTTGTCTACAATTTCCAAGTCCGGTCCTCTTGCCTGGATAAGGTGGTCGGTTTGGATGTCAAAGTCCCAGAATAATTTGTGGTTGCCATTCTCTAGGGCTGCCTCTGGTTAGTGTTGATACCACTTTTCCGCATGGTTGAATCCCATTCGTTTTATTATCATCTTTTTCCTTTTGATGTCTAGTAATGTTCATTGCACACCGTGTTTCGGCTTGAAACGATGTTATGACCGAGTAGGCACAGACATTTTTCTCATACATACAAATGGGGTGTCAATATAAGAGGCTACACAAGAAACAGTACATAGTAATATAACAGGCAAAATATTTACATGGACAGTGCTTTGCAAAGGATATGGGTAGTACCTGTGAGGACAATTTTATATATCTCAACGACGCTTGGATTTCCTGATGTCCTACCTAGATATTTGTCAACATCCTTTTTTATGACCCCAAGGGCTCCTATAACAACAGGTATTGTTTCAGTCTTGAGTTGTCACATTTTTGTGATCCCTATTCCTAAGTCTTTGTACTCAGTGTCGAAGCTTAATCCCACAAAGACTACGCCTTGCCAGCACACAATATCCCTGCAACCAGGTCATTCCATGACTGTTGGTCCTCTGCGATGGTTATCAGTGTAGAGGTCTTCTCCTAAAGTAGTTGTGATATTGTAATGTTTTTTCCTGAGTCGTAGTCTGTTAAGGTCTTGGTTGAGAACGACTGGGAGAGTGGTTCAGGAATTTCTTCCTGAATCCTTTTGATGTCTTATTGAAGAAGTGCAACATTGTTTCGTGTCTCTTTTGATCTTCGTATACGTCTTAAAAGCTCTGGCCTGAATTTATTCACTATTCTTAAGATAGGGTGTTCACCTTTCGTTTTGTGGAGCGTTTTCGTTTCTTATTTTAATGGTTTAAAGGATGCTCAATATCTTTAGCAGCATAATTGCCAGAAGCCTTGGAACCAAATTAAGTAGCCTCAGTACGAACATTATGAAATAAGTTAAAATAAATGATGAGACTTCACTTGCAGGAAAAATGGATTGAAATTTACACTTTTCTCTCTATTGTTCATGTATATAAAGTTCATATCGTATCAAACACGCATGAGGGATTGCCATCTTTAAAAAGAATTTCTCACTGTATAAAATTATTATCTTTGGTACTAATTAACTTCGTTTAGGATCAAATTAGCTCAAGTTTGGTTTTGAAAAATACCAAACGGTCAAGCTGCTCTGGAGGTGTTTGCGATGAGATCCATTTCCTTCTTGTGTTTAAAACTCTTCCCAGAGTCGGATAGTAATATTGACTGGAAGTATACAGGAATAAAAATATTCTGAGGTTATTCATGACGACAGATTTGTTACGCATGAGCACGACAGCCGAGAATGAAGCTTCATTGTCGGCCATTTTGTTTAAAGAAAAAAGTAAATGTGTTTATTATCGTCGTCTGCTTTTGGCTTTCGTGACGAAGACAAAGGCCTAACAAATATATTCACGAGACATTCGGAAGAAAAATCAGCTTCGTTATCTCCGGGGGAAGAAAACCTTGTTAAAGTCCTTGAACACTTTAGAGCAGAAAGAATGGGTGATAGATAAATAGATGATGACAGCTTAACAGACAGGGAAAGGAAGAAAGTAAAAATGTGGCCGATCGATTGATTGGAAGATCTGAATAGATCGCGACAGATAACCAAAAAAGAAAAGAACAGACTGAATCCAAACTAGGAAAGAATGAATGAATGAGACATTGATTAATAAAAAAGGGCAAATCAAATCACACAAAAAATCAGACAAATCTTCCAACGAAAGAAAAAAAAAGTGGGATATTATTTTTGTAAGAGAAAAATTCTGTCCGTCATTGAATATTAACAAAATATCTGAAAAAATATTTTGATTCAATAAAGACAAAGTCACCACAAAACAAAAATGTATTAATGAAAAAGAAAACCAAAAACTTTTAGACGATGTGTGAATTGAAATTTCTACCATGTTATAAGGTACTGTATATTCGATCAGATTTTGGCAATTTTTGTTAGAAATGGTACCGGAAAAATGGTACAATGAAAATGCCATTAGAAAAAGACACCCCAACCCTAAATTCCTAGCATCTATAAGAATCGGAAACATCCATTTAAAAATAAATAAAATGGCGATGGGCTGGTTATGTTGCAAGAATGTCAGACAAACGCTGGACATCACGACTCGAAACGTTGGTCCCCGGAGATAATATGCGAAACAAAAGCCGGTAAAAAAGGAGATGGTGTGACGAACTAGACGAGCTTGGAAAGTATTGGCTCCGTGACGATCATGCTAGAGATGTCTGGCATATCTTGGAGAAGGTCTATGGCCAGTGACGGACGATAAAATGTTGGTGATGAAAATGATGATATTCATTCATTCATATTTAATGATATTTAGAGCATTAGTATTTTGATTAATTGTGCCATTCTTCTGGTTGCTTTGCTTGTGCCATTTTTCTAGTTGTTTTACTTGTGCCATTTTTTAAAGTATTTTTTGTGCCATTTTACCGTGCAATTTTTCGCAAACATTTTCACCAGAAACACATTTTTACATCCCTGGGTAGTGAAATTTGGCAAAATCCCTCAAACATTTGTCCTGAGATTGCCATCGTCCTCCCCTTGGAATCTCAGGTCATTTCCATCCCCTTGCGATCCCAGGTTTCCCAATTTTGAATTGTCATCTAGTGATTTTGTCGCCATTACACTCTCCATAATATGGTAATCCCCTGACTAAAGTTTCCTCTAAATTCCTCCCCCGCCAAAAATTCTCCCCCGACCAATGATCCTATCAAATGTCTAGATGTATCTATTCGTCCGAATGAAAAAATATTTTGTGCGTCTATAAGAAAAATCTCATAGATTATTAGTTCAGCTCAGTCGGTAAGACACCGGCCTACCTAACAATTACTGGTTATTTCAAATCATGGTAGGAAAATATTCAATTCATAATTGTAGTTATTTATTAGAAAGAAAAAAGCTCTTGCGTATTTATAACATAAATTTTTCTAGATATGTAAGACTTGTCAATTCAGTTCAGTCGGTAAGAGACACTACTACCAATCAGATAGTCGTGATCTCAAACCTCGGTACGGTAATGTTAATTCTAAGTCTGCTAAATTTGGTGAGGATTGTCCTTGTTACGATGAACAAGGATAGTCAACTCCAGGTTTGGACTAGAGTTTGACAATATAGATATTTTTGGCAACGGGGCCTGCAAAGTGTATGCAAAAGTTCTAAATGAAAAAAAAAAGAAGGGTTTTCAACTGTGTGTTGTATCTTCAACTAGGAAAAAAAGGCGCTGGGAATTTGATATTTCTTATTCATTTCAGATGTTTGGCAGTGATGTCATAAATAGAATTCATTCTGACCATATTCATTCTTCGATGAAATTTTTTTCTTACGAGATTTAAATTTTGACGCAACGGTTGTTCAGTTGTTGACTCTGATGGCGAGTCAGTCCAATAAAGCTGGGAACCTTCGCACATGCCTGATATATCAATAATATCTAGTTGCTGACGGGGATAATGTCTCGTACAAATTTGATGAGTCAGTAGTTTAAAAAAAGATCACGTAAGTCAACAAGCAGATTCATAATTGAGAATTGAGTCCGATCTATTATTTAGATTAAAATGTATTGATAGATCGGATCAAAATTTAATTAAATTAAAAAAATATTGATAGAATTGATAGACCTGATGGGAATTCAAATTAAGATGAAAACAAACGAGGAGGACGAAGAATAGTATGATCGGAAGGAGGAAGATATGAACTGACATAGATAGATAAATAGATCCGAACAGACTGAGACGGATAGATAGATAGATAGATAAATATGAACAGAGATAAATAGATCTGAACAGACTGAGACAGACAGATAGATAGATAGATAGATAGATATGAACAGAGATAAATAGATCTTAACAGACTGAGACAGACAGATAGATAGATAGATAGATAGATAGATAGATAGATAGATAGATAGATAGATATGAACAGGGATAAATAAATAAATCTGGACAGACTGATAGATAGATAGATAAATAGATATGAGGTGGGATAGATATATTGATATATAGATAAGAAAAGGGATATAGATAGATATCAACCGTTAGAGAGATACATATGAACCGAGATGGTTATATAGATAGATAGATAGAGAGAGAGAGAGAGAGAGAGAGAGAGTGAGAGAGAGAAATAGTGAGATATGTGTGAAGAGAGATCGATAAATAGATATGAATAGATATAAAGATAAATAGATAGATTGATGCATAGACAGAACAAGATAGCTTTACAGAATAGCTAACCAGAAGAGATACTGAAAAGGTTGAAATCTTTAAATTTGAAAAAGCTAAAAATTACAGAAAATAGAAGAACCCTCAACCTAAATAGATAAATAGATAGATAGATAGATAGATAGATAGATAGAGAGAGAGAGAGAGAGAGAGAGAGAGAGAGAGAGAGAGAGAGAGAGAAATCCAGGGATGGAACTATTGGGAGTGGCATAACGCTTACAGAACAGCACCCCTGAAAAGAATCTTTTCCCCTTGTCCCACCCAAGGAGAATCCATTTTATTAATATATCGGGTCGGCCTTTGTCGAATGAAAAGAATAAATATCCATTGTCATAATGCAGAACATTGATGTCTATATTATTCTTGATAAGTAAAATGAGTCACCGATAAAAATATCGAGATACAAAAGAAGTGGGAGGGGGGAGGAAGAAACAATAAACAACAATATTTCAAACGATGGATCAGACAGTGAGAGAAAAACAAAAACAAAAAACATAAAAATACCAACCAAGAAACATCAATGAACCGACAAAAACAACGTCGTTAATAATGGAAACGAGAGAACGAACTGGATGAATATCAGGATCTCCAACCAGATAAATAAACTTTACTTCCTTTAGATGAATAATGATAAATTATCTTATGGTGATCCGATTTCTACATCTTTGACATCACCATCATCACCACCATCATCATCTTCATCGTCATCATCCTTTTAGCGTCCGTCGTTGGACATAAACTCTTCCCCCAAAGTTCGTCAGACTTCTCATTCGTGGGCGTCTGGGAACCAGTACTTCCTGAACTTGTCCAGCTCGTCACGCCATCATATGTTTTGCAGGCCACAATTTCTTGGGATCCTCATCGTGAGCTGCGACATCTAGCAGTTGTGTGACATTCTTGCTACATGACCGGTCCATTGCCATTCAAGTTTTCTAATCGTTTCTATATCTCCGACTCCTTTCTCTGATATGTCAAGCTGTCTTGTATTCTTTCCATGTGAGGTTGAGCATGTTTCACCCCTACGCCCGTGGTATGGTCCTCAGTTTCAGGGTCAATCGTTTGGTTAGGTTACATAACTCCATAGATGACTATCGGGTGGATGCAGGGGTTGCAGACCCCTTTTTTTAGGACTAGTGGGATTTTCTTGTTCTTGAAGGACGAGCTGGCTCTACCGAAAGCTTGCCAACCTAGATTGTTTCTCCTTCTTCCAAGGTTTTCAAGGAGATTGGTTGTTCTTCGTAGATGTAATGGCTCTGTGTTTTCAATTTTGATTGTGGTGTCCTGGTCTCGACCATGTTTTTTTTGTGTACGTTATACAGCGAAAAGGAAAGGCACATTTTTGTAATTTTTGTTGTTCGGAATACTGTCAATATATTCAACATCGGAGATGATATAATAACCAGTCCAATCAGGCCATTAGTTTCTAGATAATTCTTTGGTCCAACAAAACAACTTAGTTTATATATAGAATTGAGTGGAGCACAGGATAAATGTCAGAATCTCATCAGAAAAATAAACTTCACCTCTTCCCAGTGAATAATATCAATCTATATTATAATGATCCGATTTCTACATGTCTTCCAATATGCTTCTGTAACACATCGGGAAAAACAGTATATTGTAACGTAATTTCTGTTCGTACGATACCTTTAAATGCCCTAACTTGGAAAATATAGAAATTTCGAATCTAATCACGGCTCTGATTTCCGGATTATTCTCTCAGTGGGCATAAATTGACAAGAAAAAAAAATACCTGTCCAAGGAAGTTACTTCCAGGTCTGTTAACTGCTACGTATAATGTAGTTTCCAGGAGATTAAAAAACAAACAAACATGGAATCAATAACTGTGAATTGTCAATGCCTTCGCCCAAAAAAAAAAAAAACGTCTTTAATAATGGAAACAAGTGAACAAATTGGATAAATATCTAGATCTCTCACAAATGAATTTGCATATTTTCAATAAGAAACAATGATTTACTTTATAATGATTTGATTTCTGCACGTTTGCTTATATATTTATTACCGTTGACACATAGAAAAACTGGCATATCGGAGCGTAATCTTTGTTAGCGAAATACTGTTAACGTATTCTATGTCAGAAGAAAGCAATTTCCATTCCAATCAGACCACCAGTTTCGGAGAAATTCTTCTATTTGCTGTAAATTGACAAATAGTGTATTTTGATCGGAGATAACTCCAGGTGTATTAACTAATGATTACAGTATTATTACTGTGAGATGTTTTGAAAAAAAACAAAACAAAAACAAAAACAAACAAACAAAAACATGGAGGAACTTACAAATATCAATATCCTGACTAAACATATGCGTTAAAAATAGGAACAAATGTAAACCTTTCTTGTTGCTTTCAGGCCATTGAAAGGATTCGGAAGGCGGGGTAGATAAGCCTTTTTGGCTTGCTTCATTGAGCTTAGTGTAGAGATCAGTATACCCTTTAGGAGGCTCAGTTGGTCATCCATATAGATAATGACCAGGTTCGGCGTTGCTTAAATTCGGTGATCGTACGAGAACAAGGGTATCCCATCGCAATTTAGCTATAACTTAACGAAACGAATGAAGAACTGGATAAGTGTAAGGATCTATAATCTTTGCTTATTTTCAATGAAGCAAAACAACCTATATTGTAATGATCGAATTTCTGTATGTTTGCTTGAATGTTTGATAAAGCAACATATAAGAAACAGCACATTTTGACGCAAATATTGTGAGCACAACGACTCTAAAATGCTCTCTGTTGGAGATCAGAGAAATTTGCAGTCCGATTGGGCCATTGGTTTCCGAGTTATTAATCAAATTAAATATAAATCAATAAATAAAGAATGCCTGTCCAAGGAAGATAACTCCTGGTGAATTAACTCCAAATCACAGTTCTTTAGAAGAAAATAGTAGGAATACGCAAATTATCTCCTACAATGAACAATGTGATTTTTCCGCTTTTCTGTCCGCGACAATGAACTCTCACAAAAAGGTGATAATTTTTCTGATAAAAATATCTCCTAGCTAGCATTTGAAACAATGGACTTCTCCATTTCAGTGGTGTCTTTTCTTGAAAAAATACTTTCATAGAAACCCCAATATATCTCTGAGTTTTCGACGTGAATCAACTAGTTATATAACTACTATTGGAAAAAAAATCTGTGTACGTGCGTGTATGCACCACGATTACTCGACATCTGGCCATTGTGAGAAATCAATATTCTCTAGGTATATCAGTCAGCACACGATGCAATGCAGCATCGAGTTCAAGGTTTTTTTTATCGGTGGTTCTCGAGAATCTAATAAAAAAATAGAGGTTATAGATCCAAATTTACTTATAAAATATTTGAACTGCCAATGCTCAAGAAAAGTAACCACAATACTTCAAAGTTGTGGTTTCGTACGACGAACGTAGAATTATTTTACATGGCAAATATGGCAGGCTGTTTGACACACCATAAAGTCCGAACCCTTCGAAACATGCACCTTTAGAAAGGGCCCTTCCTTAGTGAAATATATTTTATAAATAGAAAATGTCTTTACATCGATCTTAGAGGCTGTCAAAGGCGGCTTTTAGGCAAATATATTGTGAGATTTACAAATGTCAAGTTTAACTTCATCATCCACACTTTCTGTACTCTCTCGACCTTTCACTAATGTGTTCCCCTTATAAAAAGCTTTTATCTTAAAATAAAATAAAAAAGTTTAAAATTGCTCTGCTTCTTATAAATCAGGAGTGGCTAAACTTGCTTAATGTGAGAGTCACACACAATAAACCTGAGATGTTTTAGGGCTGCAAGACAAGAACAAAATTTACACTCACGTTTTTATAACACATTTTGTTACGATTTGAAAAAAATATTAACAAATATATGTACGAGATAATATCTATTCTAATATGTAATTTTTTTAACTGTTCATTCGTATAAGTTTCAGTAATCACAAAGTACACAGAATACTTCTTGCAAAAGGTATGGAAACGAAGCATTTAGAGGGTGTTCATCCTGCTTTTTTCATTTCGAAGCAAATAAACAAGTCACAGATATTACAGAAAACAATTTTTGTTTAATAGCTTGATATTCTGACTTCATGAAATGTGACTCAAACAAATCAAATTTAAGAATAAAAATTTCATGTCATTTTGTGATTTGTTTATTTACCATAATTTTTGCTAGAAGTAGAATATACCAAATATTTCAAGATTTAAACTATATTAAATTTAGTATTACAATTTATTATAGTTAAATTCTTTTTTTAACTAACCATGAACATTGAAATTGCGTCTTAATTGAGTTGATCTGCAGATCGTACCAAGTAAGTAATTACAAAGTTTGAATTATAAATCGTCAGCCAAACTCATTAACTTGTTAACATAAGTTAGTTTGGCTAGCTTATTATGTAAGTATGCATTACAGTCCATATCAATGGAGCAAGAGGGCTGAACATTCATTCCTTATGTTTAGAAAAAAAAAACAATTCTTGTTGTTTTGGAAAGTTTTACCATTCATTAGGTTTTTAGTGCAGTTCTGTTTACAATTCAAGTGAATGGTAAATTGGTCCATTAGTTTGTGTCCAGCAGCAGTTTTTTTTATTGATCTCTACCCAACAAGAGGCAAGAGAAGTGACTTATTTATTGATAATCTGATTTTCCAATTTTTATGTTGATCACCTTCAAAACAGTATGCTGCCAAAAGATGTTCTATTGAATGACCAACCAGATCTATTATTTTCATTAATGATTTTTTATACTACGTATGATGATAAAAAGTGCTCAAACAACATATTTCCACGAGCTGGACATTAAATGTCAAAGAGGCATATGTAGCCTGCGAGCCGCGCCTTGGCCACCCCTGTACTTACTGTCATAAATTCTAAGTATCTTGGAGGCGAGGGATAAACAAAAGTAAACAAAAATGAGGAAATGATAGAAACGGCATGGAAGAAAAAAAGGGAGGAATTATGGAAAGATTCGCCGTCACAGTCAATAATTGGACAACCGTAGCGTCAAATTTTGTAATTATGTGAGAAAATCGTATCGAAGAATAAATATGGTTAGAATAAATTCTGTTTATGACATCACTAGCGTTTCCCGGTGGAAAACATCTAAAATAGACTAAAAAAAAAACAAAAACAAAAAACAAAACAAAACAAAAAACATCTAGGAACATGGAATCTGGAGAATGTAGATGTTATTGAAAAACCCGCCAGAAAAAAGACCGAAAAAGGTTTGTTTTTGTTATCCAGAAATAAAAAAAAGCAAAACATTAGAAGTGATGTATTTGAGTTCAGATCCCAATTTTCGTGTCTGTAAAAACAACAAAATTATATAAACATAGAGGGAAAGAAAAAAATGAATGAGAAAACTAGAAAGCACTCAGCCAGCGCATACACCTACTAAAAACTGAATGAAAATCACTTCATATATAGCTACTATGCAGCGATGCAGGGAACTGTGTATGTCATGAATTCAATATTTCGGAATATTGTTTTTGAGAGACCATTTCTCAATCTTGAAAAGATTCTTGGATACGTCCCTAGATTTAATCAATTCTTCCTTAGTGCACTCTTCCAACAAATGTCATTCAGATTCTTCGAGAACTTTTGGACATATTGTGTGGACAAACAGAGAAACGTGTGTGAATACATAAACCTCTTCTTAGTTTGTAACCAATGTCCCTGATAGCATGTCATGTTTGAGGTTGGTCAATTGAAAAGTGGAAAAAGGATGATCAATGAATTATCTACCTCTCTCACCTTTTGTTGGGCAGTGATTACTAAAAACTCTGATTTTCAAAAAACGAGCATCATTGCTGTCGGACACAAAGTAAGGGATCAACTTAGCATAAACTTACATTGCAAATTGAACCCTCATTAAAACCACATTAAGGGAGGGATTTTGACCCTCCCCCCAAAAGGTTTTTAGTATACATGATAAGTAAATGCACAAATTTTCAGCCCTCTAGCTCTATTGGAATGGCCTGTACGCGCGATACATACAAGCCAGCCAGAACAGTAGAAAAACTGAAGGAATCTATGGTGACGACGATTCATAATAGAAAGAGAAAAACAGAAAAAAACGAAGAAAAAAAAAACTAGGATTCCAAGGGAAGTTAAGAATCACCGCCAGCCACATATGCTTCTTTATGCCTCGTAAATCAAGCAGTGGTTGTGGTAAAATTAGGTTACCTTGATCAAAATGTTACCGGTATGGTTCGAACCATACATTAATGATTAAAACAGAACAAAAACACGTCTGGTTAGACATTCAATAGAAATCGGCACGTGACCGATGTCTTTAGACATGTTGAGGATGATCAATTAATAATCGGGAAAAAGGTGATCATTGGATAGTTTTGGGGCTATGATCCCTGAGAGGTCAAAATTTTCAAAAATCAAGCGGGCACAAACTGAGGGACTAATTTGGAATGAAATTCGCATTGTAATTTACTCCCCCTCTTTAACTAAAAAACAATCCAGAGAGGGGATTTTCGGAAAACAGTTTTCCTAGCACATTAAGTGGTATGTGTGTGCGCTTGCTTGTATGAGTGTGTTTGGGCGTACACAATTTCAGGTTTCTGCAATGAACGTTAACGGGTGGATAGGGTTCGGATCTATAGATTCATAGATAGATATGCAAGATAGAACACACGAATAAGCTAGATTCAGCAAACAGAGTTTAAACCGGTCTGATTTCGGTGGCACTGATTAATGAAGGGGAAGAACCAAAATATCCTAGTATTAACCAATCAAGATCTCTCTTTTGAAATTCTATACAATGTATTGTCATCCAGGTCCTTGGGATTGGCTAATTCTTTCCAATTCAAACTATTCTTTCTATTGGACAAAAAAGAAAAAGATTAACTTGATTACAGTTAATTGTTGAATTGCGAAATACACAAAACTGTTTTGAATTATTCGCTGGAGCTGGAATTACACCCACGCACAGACATGCTCATGCACGAGCACACACGCACACGCACACGTACACACATACACTTACACATACACGCTCCGGACATGTGTACCGGATCGGTCCAAAGAATTGAAAAATGGCGGCTTATTCTCACGGGAAAGAGCTTTATTGTGTTTAGCGAGAATTTGTCTCCCACTGAAAGATCCAATTCTGATATTCGGAGAAGCGTCTAATGTGTTATTGAATTGAGTTTTGTGTCCGTCGTATTTGGAATGGGCGTGTTGACGTGTGTTCCGGCATACACGGGTTCTTCTTCCACGTGCAGAAAGGAAATACGTGCGGGTTTCTCTCTGATTCGTCTTGTATATGAGAGAGAGAGAGAGAGAGAGAGAGAGAGAGAGAGAGAGAGAGAGAGAGAGAGAGAGAGAGAGAGAGAGAGAGAGTCGGGGGGAGAGAAAAGAGGAATATTTCGGTGCTGTTTATGTATGCTCACATCTCTCTCTCTCTCTCTCTCTCTCTCTCTCTCTCTCTATATATATATATATATATATATATATATATTTATGTTTTTATCTGTAACGTTCATATTTTGGACTGCATTACAAAGCAAAGTTTTAGGACTTTCCTTTTCTCTTTGTGTGACTGGAAAGGTATCGTCTTCCCGAAGTAGCATTTGGCGAGTGTGAGGCTCATTCACACGGTCGGTAATGTAAGCAAAGAGACCATGTTTGAGCGCACGCATGCACGCACACACACACACACACACATATATATATATATATATATATATATATATATATATATACACACACATGTACGTGCGTGAGTATGTGTGCGTTGCAGATGGGAGAGAGAATTAATTCCCAATGTCAGGGACAAAGATACATCAACTTAGGGATAAGCTTGGAATCCACGCTTCTGAAGAGCAACCTTGTTGTGGGCATCAACACATATACATATACGAAAAGACAGACCTACTTTTTTGTATATACTACACTTTTCGTTCAAGTATTGTTTTTTGTTTTTAAATAAGTTAGCTCAAAGAATTGACGATTCTTCATACCTTCTCTACACGGCGTTCAAATTCTCATGAGGAAGAAATGGTTACGTCCGCGGTCCACAAATTTTTTTTATCCATTACCTTTTCATGGGCCGATATCTCTAATAGTGGCCTTTTTTATTCAAAGATCCTTGTGAGTATATATATGTGTGTGTGTGTGTGTGTGTGTGTGTGTGTGTGTAGTACACATTAGATCCGTGGGTAGATAACAAAAAGCAAAACTTACGAGCTCCAGGTGAGAAAACCCTTTTACCTGGGTATGCTGATGTTGCATCCTGTGCCTATCACGGTATTTCCTTGAATTTTACCTCTCATATGTAATCGTATATTTCGTGCAAATCAAAGATAACACTTACCTGAAAAATACAAGAAAGAAAAAACATTTTAGAATCAAGTTGAAGTTTATATATACAGTATCACCCATAAATACAACTCTACAACTTTTCTTAAAAGCAAATGTAATTTTTTTTACTGAACCATACATAGCAAGATTTAAAAATAAAGATCCTGCTAGAACATTTACACAATGGATATCATAAAGTATTATTTATGACCAAACTCTACAACTCTATTGGCAATTCTATTGCCAAAAATCTGGATATGCTGCCGTCCAGAAATGACTTAAATTCAACAAATGAATATTTGGGGCAATAGAGTTTGAATGCTGGTCGTTTTCCTATAAAAATCTGATGGAAATGAACCCGTTTACGGTTTTCACTGATATATATATATATATATATATATATATATATATATATATATATATATATATATATATAAAGAGCAATATAATACTTTATTATCAGCCGATGAAAGAAGGAAAGGGGGAATTAGTAAAAAATATTCTCAGTAGGTAAATACTGTTAAAACTAATTTCATTTCATGTACACGATCGAACCCACGTCTTGGTTCCAATTCAAATGACGATTTCCAAACTGAACAGAAACACTCAACCTAGCAAAACATTCTTCATTTTCTCACAATTGACCCTCTGCCGGAAGAAGCAGAGATTCAAAAAGCCCTCCCCCATCTCTCTCTCTCCCTCTTTCTCTCTCCCTCTCTATGTATATTGTCCAATCAATGAATACAGAGCCTACTGATTAAAACCATTTATTTCTCGTTACAAGTATTCATTTTTCAACAATGTCCTTCTTTGTTAATGCAGGTCACCCAACTCGTCTACATAGATTATCACAATAGGTTGGCAAGATTTCGTTAGAGCATCTATCAAGAAGAAAAAAATCCCTTTATCCGAAAAAGAAAGTAATAAAACCAATGCAGCCACCTCCAGATAGTCACCTATGGAGCCGAAACATGGAGCCTAACCAAAGGATTGACACTCAAACAGAGAACCATGCAAAGTATACACGGGAGATTCATGCATAACATCAAATGGGGGGGGGGGATCAGAATACAACACATTTTATTAGGGAAATAAAGAGAGGTCTGAGATATCATTGAAACCATAAGAAAACTCAGATGGCAATGGGCTGGTCATGTCACAATAATGTCAGACAACCGCTGGACATCACGTATTACAATGTGGATACCAGTAGATTATATGCGAAACTGAGGCTGCCGAAAAAAATAAGATA
>OY735213.1:4491603-4671603 GCA_963457665.1 Thysanoteuthis rhombus
TCATGTCAGCTTGCAAAATTATTGAAATTTGGTAAAAGCAAAAAAATTCTTGAAATATCTAGATTCTGGAGGATCTTGATGTTATATATAAACCCATCAGAATAAGGACCCCAAAGGTAAAAAAACACTTTTTTTTTCTTCAAAAATCTATCTTAGAAAGGGTGTAGTGGGGTGTCGATGACAATTTCCAAGTCTGGAGGCAAAAGAGTATGGTCAGGAGCGCTAGACAAACAAACACACCAAGGATTTTTTTTTTTGTTGTTCATTTTTTTTTTTCGAATTTTCGAGTGCAGTGTTGATAATATTTCGACCTTTAAAAATCATTTTCATGTTTTAAAGTCAAGTGTTGCTTACTGAGATTGATTTTCTTTCCATTGTTTACGAGTTTGAGAGTGACTTTCAGAATCGGAAAGTTGAAAAATCACATCTAAATTGGCAAACCTGACTCAAACACACATGCACATGTAAGAAAAGACAGAACCCCTCGTCATTTATGATGGCTAGGGTTGATCAACAAAACGTGACCATTTTAGCGTTACAAAACAATGGATACAGTTGTTTATATAAGTAGATGTGTTTGTGTGTGTGTGTGTGTGAGAGAGAGAGAGAGAGGGAGAGAGAGAGAGAGGGAGAGAGAGAGAGAGAGTGAAGCAAGAACAAGAATTTGTTTAGCTGTGTCAAAAAACTTGCTGTAGAAATATCAGTAAATAAACCGTAGTTCATGCACGACCCGTTGTTGCTATGAATTATCAATGTATACATCCAGTGTATACCGTTGAAGAAAAGGAGAAGGTTGTTGCCAGATATACAAACGCCGCTTATCATAATCTCGGATAACGTTATAAAACTCTTATTGTTATTAAAATCAGTCAATCCCAAAACCTTTATTCAAAGCGATCACAATAAGCAGTTTCTTCTATGAATCGTTTGCTTAATGTTTTCAGCCGGTTATTGTTATCTAAAAAACGTCTTCGAGTGATCATTGTGAGCGGCTTCTTCTGTGGACGAAAACATGCAAATGTACTTATATACACTTATACATATCCAAATTCACGATTCCTCATTCAGGTCGGATCGGTTTAGATTTTTCCGTGTTATAGGTCGCTGGGGTCACAGAGTCACATTATGCAATAACTTCTACAAAAACACACCTGACCCATTTATTGTACACATACCCTGTGATTTCAGTTCGATGGATTGATAGAATATAAAAATGTGTGTGCGTGATTGCGTGAGTGTATATGAGTACGTGTTTGCTAATGTACTTGTGAATAAATATATCTGTATAGTTCCTCTCTGAATCGATAGATAGATAGATTTACATATAGGTAGGTGAAAAAGTGCGGTACATAATGATGGAAAAATGATTTTTACACGGCAAATATCTATTAGCAACCTATTCTCCGTTATCGACGGTGCACTTAATTTCGCAGTGAATATTATCACATAGACCGAACATTATACAGTCAAAAATTTCCGATTAGATTACAGCCAATAATTATGTGTATAGATCGGCCATCGAATATATACATGCTACGCCTAATCGGCGAAATTTGAACATTTTTTTTTTACGAAAGATAAATAAATGCATAGTTCTAGTTTGATCAAATTTTTTACAAACAAATTTTGATGTAAATCGAAGTGAAATCAAAAACTTTTTTTCTACAAAAAAAGTACGTAAATTTCGCCAAATAGGCAATTTTATCGATTTAGCATAACACGCACACACACACACACACACACACATATCGCGAGAGAGAGAGAGAGAGAGAGAGAGAGAGAGAGAGAGAGAGAGGAGTCTTGCTTTTGAGATAATTATTTTAGTGTATACACTTGAATACAATCTATTTAAAACCTTCTCTTCAAGCGGTCAGTCTATCTTAGTTTTCAAATATCTGTTCATAGACGGACATCACATAGATTCACACACAAATACACACGCACATTCGAGAACACATACTCACTCACGTATATATCATCCTCAGCCAACATGGCAACTGCTGGACCAAGGCCTTTCCCATCTCCTCGCATGACCACTCCAATTGCGCTGACCTCTGGCATGTCTCACCAGTGAATCTTTTAATCTCACCCCTTTATCTTGTGTCTGGTCTTTCCCTACTGCTTTCACTGTCCTTTCGGAACCAATCAGTTACTCTTTTTTTCAAATACAAATAATGAAGAAACAAAATGCTCGACACTAAGCAGGAAGAGATCACAACACACACACATATAAATAAACGCACATTCACCCACACATATATAATTACACCCACATGCATACACACACGCATGTATATTTGTGTGTATGTGTGCGTATGTCTGTATAGTGTAAATGTACCTGAATGCGTTACTTATAGTTTAATACATACTGACATGATGCAAAAAACAGTAAGTACTCACACACACACACACACACACACACACACATACATAAATATTTCGGTGTGGTCGTGTATATTTCATTTAGAACCTGTCAAGGTTGTATATGAGGGTGACAGCTATTTATTGCTCGGGTCTGTTTACATAAAGCAGTTATAAGAGTATGCTTTATTCCAGGACTCATGCAGTTCGTTTTTTGGTCAGTCATCATGGCATGTCAGTGACGAGATATTGTGTCAGGATATCAGGCAATAGACCAAGCCTATGGAAGAGTAGTTTCATGTCTTTCCCAAGGGCATTCGTGCAAAGTGAACATGAGGAGTCTAGGCTAGAATTCGAATCGTATAGGCATATATCTGAAGAGATTTATAAGTATCCTTCGCACTTCGAATATCCGCTTTATACAACTTTTTCCTCTGAGGCGAAACGCTCAATAAAAGCCTTCACCTGACCAATGTGTTTTGGCAGCATGTCGTGTTGGGGATGATCAATTAAAAAATGGAATAGGTGTGATCAATGAATAAGTTACTTCTCTCACCTTTTGCTGGGGCAGTGATCATTGAAACAGTCTAAATTGATAAAAACAAACGTGAATGATGCCGGACCAAACAGAGGAATCCATTTTAGCATAAACTTGTATTATAAATTGAACCTCTGTTTTGGTGGAGGATCAAAAAAACAACGGTACAAACGTTTTTCGTGGACATAATTAGGAGTAAATGTTTGAATTTCAGTTTTTTTTAAAGATCCATTGGTGCAGCTAATACGCGTGAAACGTACATACATAGCCAGTCAGACAGACCCGCTTGAACACTGAAAAGAAAAAAGAAACCTATGTTGACAGTTTTGGTTGACGGTTTCTAATAGTGGTGTCAAAATGGTAAAAAATATTTTGATGAATAAATGCGTGAGGAAGAAAACGAATTTCACGCATCAAAAACAAGGAAGTAATCTGTGATCTTGTAATTCTCACTCACATTTGAGTCGGAGCTTTTTCGCTCAAAAATTGACAGAAAAAGGTAAGTATAAACATTGATCAAAGAAATTTACAGCAGAACAAATAACTACTATTTTCTACAAAGAATATTACCTATATATTAGACAAAAAACATAAACATTATTTTTTGTTTTTAAGGTTAATTTATGATTACCTGGAGTTATTTGTTCGTGTTTTTTTTGCTGTTTTTTTTTTTTATCTTGGAAATTTCTTTATCTAAAAATTTAGAAACGAATTTCATTTTGAAGAGCTCAAACAGGGCATTGGGTTTCCGGGTCCCTCAGATCCCTTACCTGGATCTGCGCCTACATTCGTGCGGGGGAAAAAGTTCACGCCCTCCCCGTGACCTGAAGGTCAGCCGAAAAAGAGAAAGAAAAAAAGCAAAACGATACGGACAATAGGAGATAAATACGACAACAGATGATCAAGCGAAGACAATTAGTAATTCTAATAGCGAAAGCGATAATGATTATCCAGGGCCTAACCTTACGTAAGACGAAATCGCATAAAGCGAAAAAGAAATCACTATAAATTTATATGGAAATTTTTTTTGAGCGTTCCAAGATTCCCAAAATGGTGGTGATGGTATGTTAGGCTGAGTGATCGGAGGTTAGGATGGTGGGGGTATACAAGAGACTGGGGAGTAGGAAAGAGAGAGTGTAGGAGTGTGTGCTCTGTCTCTGTAACAGCTCACTATTAAAGAAATGCTGAACGCTATTGACAACAGAAGAATATCGGAAAACAGACGACTTATCAAAGATAGTTACTAATTCTAATTACGAAAAAGGTAATGATTTCTCTGGAGGTTAACCTACCGGTATCCAGGTGTAGTGCCAGTCATCAGGAACCCCGCAGGCAGTGGTTGGTGTCCATTGCTCGAACATGATTGTCCCGGGCAATGTTTTCCTACCTTGCCAGTCTACCATGGACGACTTATTTGGAAAACACGTATAAAAACGGTAAAGTCCAAGTTTAACGTGTTAAAAAAACAAAAAAAAAAAATCAACTTTTTTCTTTTTTCCGATTATATTACGTTCGCTGTTCTCTGTTCTTATTTGTAAACTCTTGTAACGGCACTAGTCAAAGACAGACGCGTTCTAACGGCACGTTTGTTTTTATATTCTTGCAAGACTATCGCCGGAGATTAGTTAGCACAGCAGCCCATAGAGATATCAGTGCATTTTAAAAAAAAAATTAAAATTAGGAAACCCTTAAAATAACCCGTACACGGGACATTAGACTTTAGAAGGGTAATAAAAAGTCTTTCCTGTCTGTACTTTCTTGTTTCTCATTTTTAATATAATTCTTTTAAAATCCACCCGTTATAACGACAGCTTCGTTATAACGGCACTCTTAATTCCCCGAGGGAGCCGTAATGACGGGAATCCACTGTCATAATATTATTACGTTAAATTAAAGCCGATGGTTGACGAACGTACGAAGTGTGTCTCCGTGCAAAACGGGTGGGGTTGCTTGCTTTTCGGGGTACCGGCAAGTATCTGGGACGTTTGATCGAATGGGGATCCAATCTCGGCGTGGCTGGGTAGATGTCATTGATCGACCCGACCCCAGGGTCGGCACTTGGATTTTTAAGTCGGACCTGAATGGCCGGACTGATGAAGCGGCTGTGTGTATAACTTACGCCTCCGATGTTGCTACTACTGTATTTGGTGAGGCTGATAATCTAGTGTCATTACGACGACGACGACGGCTGCGGACGGACGTCTGATGTCTTGATTGAAGGAAAGGTAGATGTTTTACCTTTCCTCTTTCTTTTTCCCTCTCCCCTCCCCTTCTTTCTACCCCCTCCCTCTCTCTTTCTTTCCCTCTCTTCCTGTTCTTATCTCTCTTTCTTTCATTTCCTGGTCCCACCATTCATTCATATTCTGATGTCTTTTCCATCTTTCTCTCTTTTTCTCATCCTCTATTTCTTCCTGTTTGTCTTATCTATTTCCGTTTACTTCCTCTCTTTATTTATTGCTTATCCCTTTCTTTCTTCTTTTCCTGTCTTTCTGTCTTTCTTTCTTCCCTTCCGTTGGCCCTCTTTGTCTTTCTTTCATTCGTCTACCTTTAGATCTTTCTCATTCGCGCTTTCTTTCTCTCTCTGGTTTTCTTCATATAGCTTTATATTTCCCTCTATTTCTTCTTTTCATTACTTGCTCCGTTCTTTCTTTCTTTCTTTCTTTTTGAATTTGGTACGTTGTCTCCTTCTTTCTCTCTCTCTTTTTCTCACTGTTTCACACTTGCTTTATTCTTTCTTTTTTATTCTTTGCACTCTCTTCCTTTTTCTTGTTCTTTTTTTCATTCGATTTTTAAACCCTCTTTTTTTATTCATACAATTTCCACTTCTGTATGAATTTCCCTCTCACTGTGTGTGTCTCTGTCGGCCTGTTTCTCATTCCCTGGACCCACCTACCACTTTTCCGTATTTTTTTGCTTCTTCTGTCTCCTTTTCTTTCTCTCTTTATTGTTTCTCATTCTTTTGACTTTTAGATATTTTTCCTTCTTCGTCATCTTTGTATTCTTCCGGCAAACTCAACATTTAAATGTTCCACTCCTCTCACACTTACCTCCTTCCTATCATCCGCCCACAAATGTCTTTCTATCTCTCTTTCTTTCTTTCAATTCACCCTCTCTCACTCTCAAATTTATCCCCATTCACCTTCCTCCTTTCTTTCTTTCTATTTTTGACTCTTTCTCATTCATGCAGTCCTTTTCCTTCTTCTTGTTGTTCTTGCCTTTATTCCTCCTATTTCTTTCCTCACTTTCATCTTTCTCTTTTTTAAAATCATCCTTCAATCCTTTTCTTCTTCCGCTTATTTCTTCCTTTCTTTCCCTTCTCTCATTTATACAGTCTCTCTTTCTCTACCAGTTTTTCTTCCACTCGTTTTCATTCTTCCTTCTATTTCTTCTCTTGGTTTCTTGCCCCCTTTCTTTTGATTTGTTCAGCTCGTCTTCCTTCTTTCTATTTTTCTCTTCATACTGTTCACATTTTCTTCTTTTTCTTCCTCTCTCTTTTTTCAATCTTTCACCCTCATTCATATTGTCTTTCTCTCTCTATTAATTCTCATTATTCTTGTATTACTACCTCACTCTATTTCTTTTTATTTCTAGTCTCTTTCTCTCTTCATCCCTCTTTATTCCTCTCTATTTTCGTCACACTCCTCCCATTGGGCATTGACCTTATCTTTTTATGTAACAACAACAGCGGATAACAATGACCAGACCCAAAAACTGTGACGTCATGCATGAATAACATTGATACGGTGACGCAAGCTGAAACTGATGGAGAAATCACTCCCACTTCTCAAGTCCGACTCAGGTCGACTTGTTTCGCTGAAGTTTGCATATTTCATTTACAGGAACTGTTAAGAGAGAAAATCTTTTCCTGTGTTTTTTCTTCTTCTTTTTTTCTATAATCTTTCCCTTTCCTTTAGTTTATATCTTTTCTTTCTGTTTTCCTTCTTCTCGGATGTTTTTGTCACTAGACTAAGTTCTATTTTGTAATTATATCTCCCTCATCTACCGACTGTAATTTATCTACAACTCTAGATGACGGTTTTGTCCACAGGTACAAAGAAGTCGAGGAAAGGTCAGCCTGAAGAGGACGTATATGAATGTCTCCATGGGAGTAAAAACCTTTTGAAAACCCCAAGAGAATGCTATACACACACACACACACACACACACACACACACATATATATATATATATATATATATATATATATATATATATATATATATATATATATATATATCTTATGTTCTTATACGTCCTCGTAAATATATGTCTAGTTCTCCTTAAAGAGTCTGCTGAAACGTTTGTTTTGCGAAAAATGAATCAGATATTATTTTTCTATCTTTTATAACCGCAGATAATGATGTCATCATTTGCTAATTCGGCATTTTTCATTTGTCCTGGGATTAATGTCAAATAGGACGAATGCGTCCAATCAGGATTTTAATTCTCCAAAACATGGAACATTTTGGATCCAATAAAAGAAATGTTTCCGTAAACTTTTAAATAAAAATTAACAAATTTCGCTGCTTTTTCATGTACTCTTTCAAAATCTAGGCATTAAACACCTTAATACACCCCTGGGCAAAAAAAAAAAAAAAAATGCGTCAAGCTCTCTCATCAATTTCGGTACAATTACTAGCAATCATAGGTGGAATATTCGACAATGTTACACAAGAGTGCATGTGATGTTTGTGTGCAGAGTACGTTTTTGTATGTGATAGCTCTATGTGAGTCCAGTGGTCAAGATGCCCGCTGGTTATTCACCGTGTGTTGCTTCAATGTTGTCCATTCAACTCTGACTGCTTCCAACATCGGTCAGCGTTCTCAAATTTTCTCCCAACCAGTTAAGCCTCAATATGCACCCATATGTTCTCTGTGCTGAATAGATCTTTTATATGACGGAAACCGTTTGGCTCATTTTTTCCAGGTATGTAGGCTAGTTTTGGAATGGTTAAGGAGCGAAAGTGATACGTATCCTTCATTAATTTCATTTACTTTCTTCGCCTTTCTGTTGCTCGTCTTGTTGCCACAACATTTTTTTCAAACTGATCCACTCTTCGACCGGAAATCAAACCACCAGAATTGAGTTCAAAGAGAAGTCAAAACTCAAGCCTTCATCCCATACCTCAGTATTTCGTCTTTCATGGATCATCTCTTTTTTTGATTCTCTTCCATGCTGTATTATTGACTACGTGCGATGGTAATATTAAGCTGTTTTTGAGATACTGAGCTGAAGAAATACCTTAATAAAAACACTTCATCTCGTAATTAGACAAGGCTGGAAATAACAGTTTTCAACTAATATCTGTGCAGTAAGTTAACTACCTTGGGAGAGTGGTTTTCTTACGCCTCCTATCTCTTCTTTGCCAATCCTTGGGGTTGCCAGAGAGAAGACATGTTTTGTAAAGATATCTGGTGATGGGACGAAAATTTGCTGTGTAGACTTACAGGTTTCTCCTGCTATCTGATTATCGTTCTATAGAACCTTTCGTAAGCCGAAATAACGTAAAGTGAAGAAAAAATCATTAATTTATTTAAAATAAATCATTGATAATTTCTCCCTCTTTTCAAGGAACGTTGATGAGAGCATTTTAATCCGAGTCGGCGTTGGGGTACTAAAAAGTACAAGAGGCTAGGATGTAAGAGAGATAGAAAGAGAGTGCATGTTGCCTCTATAACGAGTCAATACAAAGCATATGCTGAACGATATTTTTCTATTTTGTTAAAGCGAAAAGGTGATGAGAAGCAAATTTTCGAATGATGGAGAAACTGATACTCGTCCGACCAGATGCAAGGGACATTTGCAAAGCTTGTGTGCCAATTGCAGAAACTTTCAGAAATTGACATCGGCTGACATGTGTACTCTGACCAGCGTGTGGATAGGCAGTCTGATTCACATCAAGGATCGATCCACTGTTGTGACGCATTCTTTCCTTCGCCTTGATTATGACGATCTGCAACTTTCACCACTGTTATTGGGTTGTTTTGTATTTGGTGGGGAAGCCTCCGTCCACTTATTGCATCGTCTGGGGTTAGTGATCATTCTTTTATTAGACCACCACCAATAGGTTCTCGGCAGAACTGAACTTTAGAACTCAGCAAGCCGTGCCATTTCAGAAATGTTCTGACCTGGTTTTCCGGCTATACCAATTTGGCATTTATCAAAGTCACAGAAATCTTTCTTCTTGCTCATCACTGTGTTATTCAGCACATTAAAATAACGTACTCATGGCCAGCTTACTTGCTTATATAGATCTGACCCCGTGTTAGATTTCAAAAGTGGGATGAGGTACAAAAACTATCCAGATGAGATTTTACCAACTTGTGTCCGTAACAACTTGCATCTAGATGAGCTGAATAATCAACTTCACCCTAACTCACTTCCGAGGAATTTTGACCGATTTAATGTTGAAACTCCCTCCTTATATCAACACAGGAAACGATGGTAGCCTGTGCTGTCAGAATTGGGACAATGGATGGAAAAGGTGTCATAAATGACCGGTTTATTGACGTCGGAATCATCCAATTTTGTAGACCTGGTGACATATCATGGACATGGGTCATTCACCTTGTCTGGATTACTGAAATTCGGGCATGACCGAGAAAGATTTGACCGCCAAAGTGTTAGTTAAATTCATGGTCTTTGTCTGCTCTTTCAATAGAAAGAAGAACGCATGATCAGTTAGGGGGCGGGGGGGTTGAGGCACCGGCACTCTGGCGTCCGTTCCGGAACACATGCTGGGGGTGCAGCCGATTGGGATGATCGATTTTTCCGCCGTTTAGTGTGAAGACGTAAAAAGATTGCACACATCGCTCGCACGTTAGAGAGAAAGAACGGCTTCTTCCTACTTCATTTCTAGACGATGGAGGGAAGAAAGGAGGGATGAGACAGAAAAAAAAGGAAGAAAACAAATGAATACAATGAGAAAAGGGAAGAAAAGGAATATTCAAATACGACAGAGAAAAGGAAGGAAAAAGAACCTCTACGAACACTTTGTATTTTGGGGCGAAAAGATATCAGTAATTTCAAAGAAGATGAAAAGGAACTCATTGGGTACTTGACCGCCAAGATAACAGCTCAAGTATCTTCTTCACCGCCCACGCTTACCTCGAAGGTCATTCCATCCTTAAATATAGCATTTTAAAGAAACGTGTTTCTCTCTCTCCCTGTCTTAGCTGAAAAATCTTCGAATTTTGACCATTAAGAAAAAAGTTTGTTCATGGCCACCTCTACCACCGAGCAGCAACTTTCTGAACACATGATATCACCAAAAAAACTCAATGAATTTCAATGAAATTTTATGCAAGAGTGGGGAATGGGATAGAGAAGAATTTTAGGGTGGATCCAGGAATATTTTTTTTGATTGAGAGATATTTTCCATACATTCATGTATAAGCTCATATCTATCCACACGATTCCTCCATAAGTTCATAATAAATTTTTGTGGAAAAATCAGTAAGGGTCTTCAGAATGAGTGGTAAAATTTTTGGGGAGCGTAACTGCCTCTCTCACGTTGTAGTCATATGACCAAAACCCGTACTATCCTCTAAAAAAGTTGATATCAGTCCACACGGTATCCCCAAGTGTTCTCGATGAATTCAAATGGAATTTTGTGGGGAGGGTGAGCAATAAGCTACAAAAGAACTGATTGAACCTTGGGGTGGATCCATGAACAATTATTTTCCTTGACATTGGCGTTGGCAGAGATATGCCCCCCTGGGTGTTTTCTAGATCATTTTATATTCCTATTTCGATCTACGCTTGCAACAGCGTGGAGGGGGGCGTCATCAAAGGATTATTTGATCTTCATCTTTTCAAAGATGATCAACCAGAAAAGATAAGCCAAGAATCTGATCGATCAGCAAAACAGACCACAACGCTCACGCTAACAATTCAGAGATCATTTCGGCTGTAACATTTCACTACTGATAAATATCCGATCAGATCAGCGAAACATCCTGCTACAGAACACCTGATACATAAAGTTGTTACAACTCAGTGGCTGTCATTGTTGCCACATGTCACAGATCATAAGGTTTTATAACATATACATATACATATATATATATATATATATATATATATATATATGTATATATATATATATATATGTATATATATATATATATGCATATATATATATGTATATATATATGTATATATATATATATGTATATATATATGTATATATATATATATATATGTATATATATATATGTATATATATATGTATATATATATATATATGTATATATATATATATGTATATATATATATTAGAGAGAGAGAGAGAGAGAGAGAGAGAGAGAGAGAGAGAGAGAGAGATTTGCAACTTCAAACACTGAAGATGCAAAAGAAATTGTCATTTCTGTCAATCATTTCCTGATATCTGTAAATACAATTACTGTCAGCTTTTCAATATATATGTATTGAAAAGTATAGACATTTTTGTCTGTTCATTTTTGTAGTAAGTTTTTCGAGTTTTCCAACACTGTTTTTTTTATAGTCTGTTCGAATCATTGTAAGAATGTCTCGAAATTAATGTTGTATTATCTTCATTTATCTCAGTATTTTCAACTATCTTTTGTCTTTTTCGAGGTTGGTTTTGACGTCGCTGTGTCTATCATGGTCACATTTCTAGCGCCATAATCATGAACATTTTCACGAGTATACCACTAGTCACCATCTAAAAACGGTTTCCATGTTTTTTTTTTTTCCAAAAGCGCTTTTTAAGGTCTTTATGGTAATTCTTGACCAACAATACCCAAATCTTGTTCTGGAATTTTCCTGTTAATTTCTAACTTGTCTAAATTATTTTTTAGAACTCTTTCCACTAATACTATTTTCAACATGACTTGACAACTTATTCCGAAAATGTATTACTCTATTAGAAAAAAAATCTAATTGTTTAAAAGGTTCATTTAAAAAAAATATCAAACTCTTGTAGAATTTAGCATTTCTATTCTCCAAGATTATTATTTATGGTACTTTCTGTTCTTTCAGTAACCAGTTTTTAAAAACGGAGGAAGGTATAAATGAACTGTTTTCGGAAACCCCTTATTTTCAGTGAATGCATTTTTATCCAATGGAAACTCTGATAGGAAAGCTTCTGGTTACTTGAACACTTGTCTCCCAGTACTTGTCACTAACAATGGATTCGACGTAACATACAGAAACGCGTAATACTGACGTCATTTAACTGCCAATCATTCATAGATCATGTCCTTCAGCCAAAAAGAAGTACTAGGTGACATCACAGTTGCTATGACAGTGGTATTCATTTTTCTCTTATATTTATACTATTTGACTGGTTTTGCTTTTAATCTTGATTTTTATGAATTTTTTCAAATTCAGATTTAATAAAATTTGGTGTTACGATACTTCATTAAATAGTAATAATAATAATGATAATAATAATAATAATAATAATAATAATAATAATAATAATGATAATAACTTTATCATTTCTAGTCTTTTCTCACGCATTGCTTTCATTCTTCTTTCTAATTCACTTCATATTGAATGACCATAGCCACCAAAGATGACGACAGGTTCTATCTTTCTTTCATATGTGTGTGTGTTTGCGTTTGTGTATTCCAGCTCTCCTGGCCGTAGCGTTTTGTTTACGGACTTGAAGATTGGCATCAGTACTAAACTACACCCCTTATAATAATGTTTTGTTTTTTTTTCTCAGATTTTGAGTAAAAAGATTCTTTTGGCTTTTTTGGACCTTATTTTGTCGGGTTTATTGATAATATCTAGATTCTCTAGAATGAATGTCTCTAGACGTTTTTCTTTTTCTTCATTGTACTTAAGATGTTTTTCAGTGGAAACGCCAATGATGTCATGATTAGAATTCATTCTGACCATTTTCATTCTTCGATAGAATTTTTTTTACATGATTTCAAATTTTGACGTTACGGTTGTTCAGTTATCGACTGTGGTGGTGAGTCTTATTTCTTTCGATAGCCATCGCCTACTTTTTTCTTCAATTCTAGATTCTTTTTCTCTTTCTTTCTATTTCTTTCTCTCATTCTCTTCTCAACTATCTCCTTTTCTTTGATTGTTTCTTTCTTCAATTCATTTTTCCTGTTCTCTTTCTTTCGTCCCTTCCTTCATCTGACTTCTTCATTGGATTGAGTCTTAATTATTCTCTTCAGTTTAAAATCTTTCTCTTTATAGTTATCCCCTTCTCTCTTTTCCTCTCATTCTAGATACCTTTTCATTTCCTTTTTCTTTTTTCATTCTTTCATCGATCTCCTCCCCTCTCTTTCTCCCAGCACCTTTTCCTTTTCTTTAATTCCTCTAGACTCCCTTCATTCCTTTTCGTTCCTTCCTTTGTTTATTTCATTCTTTACTTCATCTTTTATATTCTCCTTCTTTCTTTCATTCATTTCTCTTTTCATGCTTCTCGTCCTTCGCCCTTCTCCTCCATCTTAATTATTCTCTCATTATTTTCCTTCGCATCGTTATAAACTCGTTCGATCCAATCAAAGCAGAATTCTTCCTTCATTCCATCCCTCGTTATCTATCGGCCATATTTGTCAGTCTCTTCCTTTGGTTCTATTTGCCTTTCTCTCTTTTGTCTTCTTTGATAAGGAAAAAAAAAAACTCCAGCAAGTGTAATTATTGTCGTAAAACTTCACATTCGTCTGTTCCATTCGTAAGAAATAGAAAAATTCAATAAGTCGATAACTAGTACTTCATCAATAGGTCAATATCTACCTCCCAACCTAACTACCAATCAATTCACGTAGATGCAAATATAGACATGCATTGGATGAAAGAGACGATATGTAATAAGTCGAACTGATTTGTAAAATTGCTAGCTAGATACTTACGACATGCAGATTATCTATCTCATTTCTTTTTTGGATAAGGTTTTTTTGTTACGAACAAGAGAGAACATGTCTGGATCCAATGATTGTAAATAGTGTCAAAATGTCTGAGATGATTCTCTCTCATTCTCTCTCTCTCCCCCTCTCTCTCATATATGTAATATACCAGTCCAAAATGATTATTTATGGATCAGCACTAAGGAGCCCAAAGCTATTTCATTTATTCTTAATGATTCAAGTATCTTAATTTCAAGTTTTTTTTCTTAAAGTCCCAACGCGTTTCTAACTGTTTTATTGAGTGATCAGACACGAAGTCTCAAGAGTTTCTATGACGTAATTCTTATTGTTATATTATAATAGGAAGGCAAATCAACCAATGAGATCATCCCATTCGAGTACAAAAAATAAACAGAAAAATTTGCGTATAGACTCATCATATGGCATATATATATATATATATATATATATATATATATATATATATATATATATATATATATATATATATATATATGTACCTGATTAAAACTGATTCATAAAACTGTTGGCTATGTGGTTTGGACACGTGTATTATCTATCCGTCTTAATATCTTTATTTGAATTTTATCTTCACGTACCAGGGAGAAGATGCTTGGATCAAAAGTCTGTGATCCAGAGCTTTGGACCACACTTTTGGCTATTATCAAGATAGGTGTTTTTTTTTTGTTTTTTTTTAAACTCTGCATTATCTGTTTACTGTTTGTCAATTATAATGCCGAGATGTAGCGCGAGATCATTGAAGGTCAATAAACTCCAGGAAATCATATATGTATATATGCTATCTATTGCTACAGAAGTCTTTATGACTGTATACCTATCTATCTCCCTATGTTCATATCTATCTATCTCCTTATGTTCATATTTATCTATTTATCTATCTCACTATGTTCATATTTATCTATTTATCTATCTCACTTTGTTCATATCTATCTATCTCACTTTGTTCATATCTATCTCACTTTTTTCATATCTATTTATCTCAGCTTGTTTGTATATTCCTATCACAGTTTGTCTGTATCTATCTATATGTCTATCTCAGTTTGACCATATATATCTATCTATCTCAGTTTTTTCATCTCTATCCATCTCAGTTTGACCATATCTATCTATCTCAGTTTTTTCATATCTATCCATCTCAGTTTGACCATATCTATCTATCTATCTCAGTTTTTTCATATCTATCCATCTCAGTTTGACCATATCTATCTATCTATCTATCAATCCATCCGATATTCCTTTTATCTATCACTCTATTCGATATCTTTTGTCTGTCTATCAATGTATCAATCCAACCGGCAGCAATTTCTGTCTGCGATGAACGTCGACAGGTCAATGTATGTCAAAAACTCTTTCTTTCAAACCAAATTTGAAAAGGTTCAAATCGTTAATAAGGAAAAAAAGGAAAGGGGGAGGTTGAAGAAAGAGGAATATTTTCTTTCTTTTTTACATCAAACTATAGTGGCGGATCCTGGAGAAGGTCCATGTCCAACGACGGATGTTAAAAGACTGACGATAAAATCATACAATTCATTTAAAAATCAATTCTTTAAATAAAAAAAAAACTAAAGAAAGAAAGAAAGAAAGAAAAAAAGAAAGAAAGAAAGAAAGAAAGAAAGAAAGAGTGCAGACGGTATATTGTCTATAACTTAATATACATATATTTATAACTTCCCATTCCCCAATGAATCATATTGTATTTCGAATGATATTTTTCATTCTATTTTAGATGTAATTATTATCTATTTTTGTTTTGGGCGTTTTAACGGGGACTTACCCAGAAGATCAATTCGATACAAATAGTTTTATGAGGGAAGCATACGCTGACAGATGTTGCCAAATGCCGTCAAAGATTCGATGAAAAAAAAAAATCGTCGCAAGTTTTGAGCAGAGACTGTTCTTTTTTCATCGTATTTCTATCTATATTGACTTTCTCAATAGAAAAAAGTAAATAAATATACAGAAATCTGGGCCTAAACACCGCCCTCTATTCTCGCCAGAGAGCTGACTCAACTTTTACTCATTGTTGTACGAACGTTCATGAGACTTGACCGTTTTCTCTTCTTCGTTTTCACCACACCTTTCTCTCATTCTATGTCCATCCACCTTTCTCCCTTACTCGACAGAAATCTGACTCCCTTTCGGTGGGAAGATCGATTTCTTTTCTGGTAATTAGTTTCACGTATTGGCCCGAAAGGCACCGGGACAGGATGAAGTGTGGCCATTTTGGTAAAGGTGTTGTTTCTCCAATGTTTATTACTAAACTACCCGTTTTTCTTGTACCACGTTCCTTAGACAAGCCTCAAGTCAGTTTGTTCGGGAAAGAATCCAGAGTAACAGAGTTTATTTTTTTCTTATTAACACTAAAAATAGTACCGAATTTATCAGTCTACAAATTATTAGTGGAGCCGAATTCTCAACCTTTATGAAACGTGGCATCTTCCCACTTGTGATTCTGTTGAAAAAGGAAGTGCAGTCATTCTATCAGTCTGTCTATGTCTCTGTTTATACATCAATAATAATAATGATAATAATAGTAATAGGCAACTGGTGTGAGATTGCAAATAATAATAATTTAAATAATAATAATAATAACAATAATAATAATAATTGAGACATACGACATATCGAAAATTTTTACCTTTCTTTCATTATATCATATTTAATTTTCTATTATATCATATTTAACATTTTTATTATATCATTTTTAAGAAATTCAAGGCAGTCTTGTTTTTCTTTTTTTTTCTTCTCATTATAATAATAATAACAACAACTACAACAACAATGATAATAATAATGATAATAATGATTTCGTGTAGGATCAGTGAAAGAGAAACTGCAGATAAGGAGGGGTCAATGAAGAGGAAACTGCGGATAAGGTGGGTCACTGGAGAGGAAACCGTAGATAAGGCTGGTCAGTGGAATAGAAGCAGGATGAAAAGGGCCACAGAAAGAGAAACCGCGGGTAAGGGAGCTGTAAGAGGGGAAAATATGAATTATGTAATTTTAATCGACAAAAACAATCTTAATCTATAACCCCATGTTGATGTTTACGGATAACTTAATTTCATATCTATCACGAGAATTGATTAGCGGAGAGATGATAGTGCTTGATGACGTTAGTTGAGTAGGGACCGACAAACCTTCTTATGCATCTATCGAATAGATAGCACGTCTAGGTTTAAAAAGGGTGCGGAATGGTGTGAATCCACTTACCCCATTCCCAGCAGTGGGTGAATAGCAGGGCAATTGGAGCCTTTAGCTTTGTGAGACGGTCTATCTGACATGAAAAAAAGCTATCTGAAAGTGTGGGACAACAGTAGAATAACCTAATTCACAATGTCAAATGATAAAACGTATTTGATGCCTTCATAAATCCATTTGAATTGAACCGAATAAGAAAGCGCCGTGAATCTGAGATTCAATCGGCAGCCTTTCAGCATAAACCTTCTCCAAGATTAGACAAACATCTCTAACATAGACTTCGAAGAGCCAGTACTTTTCATTGAGCGATTAACCAGACCGGTTCTACTGTGCTGTTAGCTTGTAGCATATGAAGTAACGTACCGCTGAAGAAAGCAGCAAGCTTTCGACAGAGCAAGCTAAACCTTTAAGAACAAGAAAATTCCATTAATCCTTAAAAGGACGGATCCATAACCGATGCATACCCAAGATAGTCCCCTATGGAGCTAAAGCATGAGACCAAATCGGAAGATTAAACCTCGGATAGGGAACCATGCAATGTGCACGGGAGAAAACAAACTCAACCGTACATGGAGAGATTTCAAGACAACACAATATATGGGAGAAAAAGAAACAGAATTCTTCCTTCATTCCATCCCTCGTTATCTATCGGCCATATTTGTCAGTCTCTTCCTTTGGTTCTATTTGCCTTTCTCTCTTTTGTCTTCTTTGATAAGGAAAAAAAAATCTCCAGCAAGTGTAATTATTGTCGTAAAACTTCACATTCGTCTGTTCCATTCGTAAGAAATAGAAAAATTCAATAAGTCGATAACTAGTACTTCATCAATAGTCAGAAATATCATAAGAAACCATTAGAAAACTCAAATGGCAATGGGTTGATTATGTTGTAAGAATGTCAAATAATCGTTGGATATCTAGACTCACAAGGTGGATCCCTAAAGATCATACGCGAAACTGTTTCCGGCAGAAAATAAGATGGTGTGACGACTTAACAAATTTAGAAAGTAATGGCTCCACGACTCCAATGCTAAAGAGGGAAGGTGTATGTCTGACGACGAGCGTCAAAAGGATACTGCTGTTGATAGCTGTGTATTGGACGACTTGTCCAATTGAGCCCGGTCATAGGGTGTCCTATTCGTGCAATGTCTTCCGTCCAGTGTGGCGCCCGACTTATAGTTGAGCTCAGTAATCTTAATTTTAAATCAAGGGTATTGATTTTAAATTTCCAATTTCGGAACCCTAACCATTACCTGACAGACCCCTAGGTATCGGCAGACTGCAGATTCGAAACGATTCACATATTTAGCATCGCCTGGCATCAGAACAAGTTGAGAAAAGATGGATAGACTTGTAACTGAGAAGAATCTACAAATTCAGCATACGAAATCTTGGGGTTTTGTCTGGACTCTCAATTATCTCTCTGTCTATCTATCCATCTTAGTCTACTTCCATCTATCTATCCAGCTATCTATCTAAATACCCATCCATCTCAGTCTGTTGTCTTTATCTATTTATATATCTATCGTTATATCTATCTGATGGCATCTATCTATCGTAGTCTGCTGCTATCTATCTATCCAGCTATCTAAATATCCATCCATCTCAGTCTGTTGTCTTTATTTATCTATATATCTATCTGATGACATCTCTCAACATTTATCTATGTCTCGATCGACATCTATCAACATTTGATTTTATCTGTCGACATCTATCTATTGACATACATCTTTCCATTCATAGACAACTATCTATCTTTCTACCTATCGTATTTATCCATTGACATCTATCTATCGAAAGCTATTCATCACCCATTGCCTACAGTCTACGCCAGGCTCTCCACCTACACATGTGAAATGGAATGTAAGATTCATCAAACAGTATCTCTCCTCCTTAAACCCATTCATCATTTTCCCCCTAGAGAGTACAGGTTCATCAAGTACAATTATTTCAGAATTAATTTTTTCATGCAGTCTCTGCATTAATTTCCCTCAACTGTAGATATGCTGTTCATCTAAAGAAATCATATTTCCAACGTATGCGCATTCAACTCTATATGACGAAAGAAGTTAATGATAACCCTGGGGATTAGTAAATGATGGTGTAATCTTTTCGATTGAATTCTGAAAATCTAAGTAGAATCATTGTGGAGCAATTCTCAAACAAACTAGTATGTCACAACTATTTAACCAGTCAATCATTAGATTTTGTAAAACCTCAACCCTTTCAGAGACAAATAGAAGGAAAAATGGCCAAATCATACCTATACAAATGTGCATTTATATTATCAAACTCAAGACCTGGAATAATTTTTTTCTACCGTAGGAGGAACAAGAGCAATCAGTCTTATTTCTAGTTCATCCAAGCGCTCACTGATCAACGTGGCCCAGTGGCAGTGTGGGCCGTGGTTCGATCCATTACTAAGTCATACTAGAGATTTTTGGAACATACCTCAATGATGAGCACTTAGCCCAAGGACTAGGATCGAAGATTCCCTCCCTGAAGCTGCGGGGCTACGAACAAATCACGTTGGATTCACTGGTTCTTGTAAGATCATCGAAGTTCGAAGTTATTCAGCATTGGGAACTATACGTAGAAAGCGCGAAAGTTGATCTCCATATAACCTTCAGCAAAACAAATTTCATGTACAACAAACATGTTGAGGACAAAACCACAACAATCGAAATCGGAAACGCAGAGCTGAAGACAGTAGACCACTACATCTACCTTGGACAACGAATCTCCATGAAATCTTAAAAAGAAGAAGAAATCAAGCTAAGAATCTCATAAGATTGGCAAGCTTTTGGCGGAGCAAGATAAACTTGAAAGAACAAGAAAATTACATAAGTACTAGGAAGAAAGGTCTACGATCAATACACCCTCCCAACAGTCACCCATGGAGCAGGAACATGGAACATGAGTAAAAGATTGGCTCTCAAAATGCGAACTATGCATCTGGCACAGGAGAGGATCGTGCACAAACTCAACTGAAGAGATCAAAAGACAGCAAAGTATATTATAAAACAGAAGTCATAAATAAAGAAACAATCTAGAAATTGCCATTGGCGGGATACGTTGCAAGAATGTCAACCAACCGCTAGACGTCATGATTAACAACGCAGATCCTGATGGTTGGCCATTAGAGAATACCATGTTCTGCGAGCAAAAGAAAACTTGGACAGGCCTGGCAAGCCAGAAGTAGATCTTTCGGTTCAGTAATGTATCTTTGGTATTTCACTATCATTTTTTTTTTTTAGAGATTTTAACGTTTGCTTTACAATTTGGTAAAAACTACGTTTGGGAAACCAGCGAAAATTATTGTCATCATCATCATCATCATCAGTCTTTTAGCGTCTGTCGTTGGACATAGACCTTCCCTAGGATTTGCCACACTTCCCTATCATGGGCGTCACGGAGCCAGTACTTCCTGAACTTGTTTAGCTCGCCTCTCCATCTAACACTTTGCCGGCCTCGGTTGCGCATGTGTTCTCGGGGGATCCATGTTGTGAGTCGCGATGTCCATCAATTGTCTGCCATTCTTGCAACATGGCCAGCCCACCACCGTGAAAAAATTTTTCGATAAGTCCATAGAAATCTTTCTGTAAAATCTGCAAAAATCTTCTGTAAGCTATCAAAATACCACCAATTACCCCTTTGGCAAACCTGCTAAAACTATTCAATAAACCTGTAAAACACTTCCGGTAGACCTGCAAAAAATCCTCGGTAAACCTGAAGAATTATGTTATATCTGAGGAGAAAGGTACAGCAAAAAGCTAAGCACACCAGCTAAACATTTGATTTTCTATAAATCCTTAATCTTGTCAATTAATGACGCATTATTGAATTAATAATATCCGTAGAGATCAACCACTTCGGTAGACAGGAACAAATTACCTCCCCTTCAGTGACTGTGACCAGTACGCCGGTGTCCAAAAACAATTGGCTCTCGTTCGTAAAGGGATTGATATTGATACGACCCTGAACACCCGGCGTAAATATACGTATGAAAAATCGGTTTGCTTTCCAGAAATACGACCGGCCCGAAGGAAAGTTCCAGGAATAGAACACGCGTACATTTTTGGACTTGGAACTGAAACCAAAGTTATTGGCAAGAGCGGACTAGAAATATGGCAATGCCGTTGCAAAGTTATTTCTGGCAGCTATAACCCACCCGAAATATAACAAAGTATTACAAAAATAACATATAACGACAAGATATATTGTATTAAAGTGCACGTTGTCTGTGCATTAAACTACTTCTAAAATCTGAAATTCTAATGTCAATACTACCTTTTGGTGTATAATGATAAAGTAGTTCACAAAACACACACGTAAATTAAGTCACTCCTAAAATTGGCGATTTTAGAGTCTATATCCATTTTTCGGAGAAAAAGATTAAAATTGTACATAAAACACACTCATAAATTAGGTTACTTCTAAAATCGGCAATTTTTGAGTCAATACCATTATTCAGAGAAAAATATTAAAATTGTACACAAAACACACACATTGATACACACACACACACATGCATGCATTAGAACTCTGTCAACACCATCGTCAAGGGAAGTAATGTCTCCAAACCATAATTAAATCTTTTGATTTCCCTTCCATAATATTTCATTGAAATTCATAGATAACTTTTAGAGATATCGTGTGGACAAAGAGGAAAGATGCGACTAAATACATATACCTCTCTCATTTTGTTGGCAGAGGTAAACTGCTAGCCGAATGCACGGCCGTCACTCGTGCTCCAAAGTAACTGTTCAGTCCAGAATCGTTGGTAATGAAGCCATATCCAGCATTATCAAACACCATTGGATTCCACATGAAAAGTTATTTTTGTTAAATACTAATAAAAATTATGGGGTTGATTGTGTTGTCCTACCGTAACAAAAACAACGAGAATAATCCTCGTCAAATTTAGGGGTGCAAAAAATTCCCCGACGTGATATGAAACCACAACCAACTAATTGAGAATCCTGTCACTTACGGACTGAACTAAATTGACAAGTCTCTCATATCTGCACCTATAGAATTACTATTCACATTTTGTTATTTGAAATCACAAATGAGCTTGTGGTAGCCGGTTCTCTCATCGACTGAGCCACACCGACGAGTCTTCCATATTTACGAAGCTTATCTTACAGATGTTCGAGGACTTGTTTCATTTTGATAAATGAATAAATACATTTACACTGAAAATTTTTTTCTCACAATTTTCTATCAATTACATGTACAATAAAGAGGTTTTAGTAATCATCCCCAGTTGGAAGAGAAGAAGGCAAGGAGTTTGACCCCACAGCGGCTAGACTTTTATTTTTATATATATTATATATATATATTTATATATTTATTTATAGGCTTTTTTATTTTAGAAATAAAATGGCTTTCCATTACGTTTATAGCAGTACGGTTTCTAATTCATTCTTGGAATTAGCATATTACTGGGGCACCTTCAGTCAATACCTCTGGCTGCAAAGCTTCATCTAAATGTAGAATATGAACGAAGAGACAGACTTTCTCGAATGTATATTATGGATAAATAGATAGAAATCAGAAGAGAGGAGGTGAAGATTAATATAAACTTTCTAAAATATATATCAGATTAAGTTTGATAAACATTATTCATAAAGATTATTATTGGGGTTAATATGGAATCAGACTCCACAATATTATTATCAAGTTATGAATTAACCAGAGTTTTTATCTCACTCTCTAAGTTGATGCATTTTATGGGGCACCTTAAATCCATACCTCTGCTTGAAATGCATCGTATGGGAGGAGAGGAAGAATAGTCCTATAAGCTTTCTCACACATATATATATATATATGTATATATATATATATATGATGTATCTCAAATCTCTTCTGTCTGTCTCATATAAACAAACATACATACACAAAAACATTATATTTATATGTGTGTTTGTGTGTGTATCTTTGTGTGTGTGTATATATATATGTGCGTGTGTGTATGAGTGTACCTCAGTAAGCGTGTCACATAGTGATGAAAATATCATTTCACTTTTACATAGCAAACATCTATTTTCCAACAGTCTCCATGTCAATGCACATAATTCATTGGTGAATATTAATAACAAAATTCAAACACAACAACGTAAAAATCTAATATCAAAATTCAACTTATAAGAAATGATAGAATCTGTTCATAACAACGCAATAATCAATGGAATCACGTCTCCAGTTGCTGAATAGCACAGTTTGGGGGCACCGGAAGATTTGAGGGGGCACTGGAAGACCTAAGGGGGCACTGGAAAGCAATGGGGCGATAGGGAGTTTTGGAAGACAGGGGGTAGTGAGGTTCAAGAGGTAAAGACTACTAGTTAATACCTCATGTACTTTCAGAACCTTTTTGTACAATGATGTTTTGGGGGTTATAAAGGAAATGTTTCAAGTTAAAAAAAAATAATAAAGGTTTAATTCATAATGTATCATTTTTACCAACTTTTCGGGGGGGGGGGCGTCTGAAGAAATACGTGTTACGCCGAATCAGTGAAATTGCCTAATTGGCGAAATTACTGATTTTTGTAAAAAAAAATAAAAATAATTTCACCTTAATCTCATAACATTCTGATCGCCAGAAATAGTTATTTTATATCCCTGTTTTGATTAGATGAACTTATAATCAAATTAAATCTGCATATTTATTTTTTGTAAAGAATATTCGAACTACATATTTATTTAAAAAAAAGTTTGATTTCACAAACTTTTGATCGTGAAAAAATAATTGTTTTATACCCTTCTTTTGGTTGAACGAACTTTTGATCAAAATAAAACTACACATTCATTCATTTCTTGTTAAAGAAACCTTGCCTATTCGGCAATTACATCGATTCGGCGTAACATATGCCCCAAAAGTTGGGAGAAGTGTATTGGGGAACTCTGAATTACACACCAACGGAAAGCACCTGATCTCAGAACAGCTTCCGTTTAAACTCCATCTCAGAAAACAGGCATAGATAAACGAATCTCATCCCATTTTCTTTCCGTAAATTACGTTCTTGTGACGCCAAAGACATAGATACTGCAGAAGATCTTAAGCCTCAGGAAGTGATGGTGAACGATCCTTTTTATCTGGTTGAAGCTGCCTCCTTCACTGTGTTTTTTCTAAATTTATATTTACCCGTAGCGGAGACTTGATGTCCGATCCTTCACAGATGACCTGCACAAGCTATCGATTTATCCTAGAAGCAGGTGCGTTTGTTGGCTATATAAAAAAAAGGTCCTTATCTTCCTTTCCCGTGATAAACATGTTCTCTTCCGAGTGAATCAATCCAAATTGGGATCATCTTTTACAAAAAGGAACATGTCCCTATCTCTTAACCTCTGGACGTAGGAAAACATTAGCAAAGAAGTTCTTTTTAATGGATCTCCACAGACCCCAATCGACCAGATATTCATCGTGAAAGCCACTCCGGAGCAGAGATTGTCCAAAAGTTTCCGGTAATCAAACGTCTTGCCTTTTTTGCCTGTCAACGACAAATATCAGATCGATATTAAAATCAATAAGTTATTCTTATCGTTACAATGGGACGAACAGCTCTTTCTCTTCCTTCTTGAGTTTTCATCTCCTTTCCTTCCTCTCTCCACTGCATCTATATACGTATGTGAAAACGCTGATGTCCATTGCTGTGTAACGCACCAAACATGTCACGTTACGTTTTCGTTCATATGTAAGAGTGTTGAAGAGATACGTTATTTATGATACAAAAAGACTTGAACATCGTGGAAACACACAAATATTTGAGCTATCAATGATGTTAAGAGGTAGACAGACACACACTTATATATTTATTAAATGCTAACCTCATATGGATATCCTTACAATAAGTGAGCAAATAGTACTCCCTCGCTTACACAATGAATTTTGTGAAAACATATCTTTATATAAAATCTTTATATATTCCCCAAAAATGCACTAATATAAGGTAATTCTTGCTTGCACGTGTGTAAAATAAGGTTATTTGTATGGGCTGTTTGGCTATCTTATTTTACACCCGTGTAAGCAAAGAAAACAAAAGATCACTTGCTTCAGTAAGACCACTACAATTCCTAAAATATTATGAACACTTGTCGCATTTTATTCTAAAATAAAAGGCTATCGATTAGTGAAAACCCTAAGTGTCTGTATTCATAGCCTTCGAGTTATTAAGCTTCAAAAAGCTTTACGAACGGGCCGAGCCGTATTGGGATATTCTATAAGATCTATTGTATCTTCAAAAAAACCCTTATCAGTCAATCAAAGCCACCTGCTTCTATCTTTGATAGTTTCCGAGATATGGGGTAGCTCTTTGACCAAATCATTTGATAAGAGCGACCTCACCTTCTGCTCGGTAGCAATTATCGAGATTATATTCTGTGGTTGGCGAGATCATAAAGAACTTACTAAGCCGCCTCTGATTATTGCATATGTATCTCACTACTATTGAATACATCTCTGTGAGTGCGTTTGTCAGACATCCACCAGATACATTAATCAGCTCTCAAGGCAGTGCAGTATCTTGTTTGAGGTTTTTCGGGGTAAATGGTTCTGGAAAAATCTAATAAAAATAATTTGAAAAAAATCAAAGATTATGTATCTTTCTTCATGGTTTTCTATAGATTATTTCCCTTGACTCCCGGTTTGAAAACATAAGTAAATATATGATATTTGCAAATCCTACTTACTTTATACAGTATGATATTATTCGTGAAATAATTGACCCCAGAATGAGGGGACCTGGTCTTCTTTCTTTTTTCAAACTTTCTCCAATCCCTCTCTGTTTATTCACTTGAAGCTCTCTATATCCAGCTTCTCTCTATCTATCGTAGTTTGATAGAACCTTTCCATCTTTGTCTGCCCTCATCTACCCATCTGACTGTAACTCAATTTGTTCATATCTATCTATCTATCTCTCCGTATATATATTTCATGTCTATATCTATCAATATATACATATTTATCTATTTATACACACACACACACACACACACACACACACACATATATATATATATATATATATATATATATATATATATATATATATATATTAATCTATCTCTATCTTAGTTGGTCCTTATTTATGTATCTATCTCATGTCATTCACATATTTATTAATCGATCTCTGTTTATTCACATCTATCAATATATCTCTCCTCAAATGCACCATAAGTTCAAATGATGGATCGATATTTTTGAAAAATGTGAAAAAAATAAAAAATAAATAGATAAATAAAAAATAAAAATAAAGAAGTGAAATCACCTGAACGGGATATCAGTGAATAATTTGACAAAAATTGTAAGCCAAATCAGAATCAGTAGAATCAAAAGGAAGATGGAGAGACAAAAAACAGAGAGAGAGAGAGAGAGAAGGAAGAGAGACAGAGAGAGAGAGAGAGAGAGAGAGAGAGACAAAAAGAGAGACGGATAGGAGGACATAAAAGAGAGACGAAGGGAGAGACAGAAATGAGAGACGAAGGGAAAGGCAAAAAAAAGGAGACAGAGGGAGACATGAGAGAGTCATAGAGAGAGAAATAAAAGAGAGAGAGAGAGGAGATGAGGGAGAGAGCAGGAGCGAAAAAAGTCGTGAATCTGTTTCTATCGCTAGAGACAAAAGATGTGGTCGGCAAAATGAAAAAGAAGCTCTCGTCTATAAATGTTTACGAATGTCGATTGGTGTGGGGTGGAAGGGCACTGGTTGAGGTGCAAAATCAATAAGTCTATAGATAGATTGAAAGATCTATGTTGGAAAAACAAACAAACAGTTGTCCAGGTGGTTAGATGAGACATATATTCACCAACATAGTGTGAAACATTCATTCATTCCGAGATTGATTTTAATGCGTTCGTATTTAAGGATATGTCGTAAGAGACGGAATATTTCATAAGACCCAAAAGATACTTCAATATAATTATATATATACATATATATATAAAAATATAAGTTGATTTGCATGTGGTCCGAGATCGAAACCAGCATAACGGATTAAATATTCACATAGGTAAACACTCAACAAAAATGGCACGAACGACAAGTCATGTCTGTTGATATACTTGCTGATCTCTCGTTGTTAAATACATTTTTGGTAACCTACGTAAGCAAACCCTCTGTTTAAAAAAAATGAACGATGTGTGGTATAAAATAACATTCATCTACAATACATTATGATATTACCTTATATAAAATAACAAAATACATGACATAAGCTATACATGACATAAGCTATATTCAAATCATGGCTGAAAGGGAGGTTGTGTTTGATCAACAATAATGAGGAGCCGTGTAATCAAAACTATTTTGTTTTGTCAGAGATATTTGAACAGTCATGAACTAAATTTATTGCAATCCACTTAACAAGGTAAGCATTTAGTCATGTTTTGTGGTTCTCGGTGCCAGATTTCTAGAATAGGTTTTTTTTATTTGAATCAAAATGTTAAATGAAATAAGGAAGATTTTTGTTTCAATCCATCTAAAATCTTGTTCCAAATTGATTACGGAGATAAAAAAAAAATGTGAACTCATATTGCTGTATGGAAGATTTGCAAAACTAGTGATTAAGCTTTACCCTTCTCCATTACGGCCCCTGCTATCTCAGGAAATTTAAACAGATTTTGCGCTCTTCCATATATTTATGAACTATTCCCATTTCTATCCATGATGATTCATATATATATATATATGTTCGGCTGAGATGGGATACTGAGGAATTCTTCCGGTTCTTTAAACAATTGAAAGGCTTACAGCGCCCTCAATATTCGGTGTGCGTGTGTGTGTGTAACATTAGTTTGTGAGGACAGGGGTACTACTCTCTAATCCTAGATTGCTTATTGGACAGATGCTCTGATTCTAGGCAGAAACACCGATCCCTTCGTAAATAATCCTATCATTTTTGACTGGTACTATCTTAGATGAAACATGAAACGTAAAATTGGGAGTTGAAATTTTTGTCTATATTTGCTTAAAATGCACTAAAATTCTTAAAACGAAATGTCATTTTTATCAAATAACCAACAACACAGAGAAAAATTTGCAACTAAAATATGTCAGTAATTGAAAAAATAAACGCCAAAAATCTCAAAAGTATAACAAAATTGACTATTTAATGCTCAACAACCATATAATTATTGTTATTACTAATGTCATACTACGAACAGAACTTTACTTTTAACAAAAATAAACTCATGAACTTATGCACAAGTGAATTATTTTAATGAGCAGTTATTTTTTACGCCAGCCTTATTTTTGAGATTGAAATATTTTTTGTCCCCGTCGGAAAGAGCCAGGAACTATCATTCGCTATGGGTGTCTGTCATCGACGTCGTTGTCTTCTTTTTCTCGATTAAATAACTTAGTTATTCTTTAATATATTTCAATGAAATTTTGTATAGAGGCTCGTGGAGATATTCTCTCTTGTTACTTGTGACCAATCTTATTGTTTGTTTACATTTTATACACGAAAATGTTGTTCTTGTTTACAGCAACGAAAATCTTTCGACCATAATGTGTATAAAATCCCAGGAAATGGAAAATCATGAAACACAGTCGATCCGATTGTTTGTTTACAATTTATATGTAAATAACCATACGTCAACATGCATAAGATATTGGATTTTAGAACTGCAGAACCGATTAGAATGAAAATTGTTATACGGGTTCTTGGGCACCTGATTACTATAAAAATGTAATATCTTTAAGAATTTTGAATAGAAAAACCTGGAATATCGAAGTTAACAGTCCTCGTAAAAAATACCCCCCTCTCTTTCTCAACTGTTCTCTACCATGGACCTTTATGCTTTTGCGATTTTTTATTGACATCTTTTACCGAGTACAATGTTGATATATCTCTTCCAACTTATTTGACGGAAGCTATGTGTTCACTCGTGTCTGTCTTTCTGTCCACATGATATCGTCAAAAGTTCTAAATTAATCTTGATGGAGCAGATCTGGTTAGTCAGTTAATAGAAAATCTTGCGTGGTAATCCTCTTTTGAGGTGATCAAATTACTTCTGTTGCCTTTTGTTTGCTGGTTCACTGGTGATCACTTTTCAAAAGAGTGAATTCAAAAATAGAAAAAAAAAAAAAAAGAAATTAGTATGAACGCTGCCAGACAAAAAATAAGGGTCCAGTTTTGCATACACTCACATTGCAAGTTGAACCCTCCTCCTCCTCTAGAAACCATTTCGGAGTGGGTTTTCCAGAGAAAATTTTTTTTTTCTAGGAGTGAAAGTTTTGATTTTTCTGGCTTTTAGCTCCATTGGGGTGGCATGAACATGCGACACATGGTTAGATAGCCAACTAAACTCTCTTGAAAACTGAAGAAACCTATGTTTTGGTCGTCGTTTTTTTCTAATTTTCTGGGATGGATTTTTTTTTTTAACCAGATATACTTTTTTTTTTCATAATTCAATGTATTCATTCATGTTTGTTCAAAATATCTCCAAAAGTTCTCCATAAGATCCAATGAAATTTCGTGGAAAAGTGGGACATGGGCTAACGATTAAGATTGAATTCAGAGGCTGACTCAGCAGCCCCTTTACAGTTATCTCCCCTATAAATGAACTGGTTATGGTGTTGACGGGTATTCGCTCTCTGAGTGCTTTTTTTGCATTTGAAAAAAACAAAAAAAAACAAAAGCAAAAACATGATCAAGTACACTTTTCAGCTTAAAATAATTCGATTGGTATCTTGTGTCGAGTGTAATATTGTTCTTAGCTGTCTTTTCCGCATCTTGGGACAGGGTTTCCCGCTATCCGAAAATAGTGTTCCATAAATTTTTACTGGAGGATTTTTGACCGTTCCAACCCCCAAGGTGATGAAGGTACAGGTGATGGGAGATAAATGAGACTGAGGTATAAGAAGAGCAGAGAGAGACAAGGGTCTGTTCTCTGTCTCTATAATGGTTCACTGGAAAAAAAAAATACTGAACGTCATTTTCACTTTTCGTCTTTTTTTGAAAAAAAAAAAATCTTGAGCGAGGGATTCCTGTATTGGAACTAAAAGAGTCGTCCAGTTTTCGGCCATTAAGAATACCGAAATAGGTCTCTGATATATCACATGACGCACTTCTAAAAACTTTTAAGACAAACCTGTCTGCTGCACGGTCATACTTCACTCCAATTTCTATTCCGACTGAAGATAATTACAGCAACTTTTGTATCGTATATATATAGTAACAAATAAGAAATTATATAAACATACTTCTTTTTAGTATAAATGTATTTATTAGAATGAAATAGACCTTTAAGCATTTGTTACATACATTCTCGTAGAGACATATCTACGAAAAACTAATAACAATGACTAACCAGTTTGGCTCAATCGGTAATATAACTTCCCACCGACTAATTGGCCATGATTTCAAATCAAGGTTGGGAAATGTTAATTTTATATATTGATTCGGTTTAACGTGACGCAACAGTGAAGAGTTTCCTCCTCTGAATTAGGTGAGGATTGTTCTTTTTGTTGCTGTTACGGTAGAAAAATAAAATCAACTCCAGCCTCCGTCTTGAACTGTGGTTTGATAAAGGATATTCCTAACGCATACATATATTTAGAGGAAGTCAGATTTTTAGCAAAAAAACAGATCGAAGAAGACATTTTCGAAATTGCTTTTTTCTCTTCTTTCGCAATGGTTATTTATGAACGTGGATCAAGTATTGGAAGTGACTTGAAGTAGGATGAACACATCCTCACCGGTAGACAAACAAATTTTTGTCCCCGGTGGAAAAAAAGACGTGGGCTATCATTCGCTAAAGGTGTCTGCCGTCGTTGTCTCCTTTTTCTCAACTGGATAACTTCGTCATTTCTGAATATGTTTTAATGAAATTTCGTATGTTGGCTTACGGCGATAATTTACCAGAGGTTGGTGAGTTATGGCCGATCAGATTGTGTGTTTACATTTCATAAGCGAAAATGTCGTTTTTGTTTACAATCAGGAAGATTTCTCAAATCTTTCCCGATTTTATTGAAATTAAGATATAATGCTGACAAAACATTGGAAATTGATAAATAGTGAGTTCTGGTCGATTCGATTGTTTGTTTATGTCTTTTATGTAAATAATCATAAGTGAACATGCAAAATTACTGAAAACTGGAGCAGCTGAGCCGATTAGACTGGAAATTGTTATACTGGTTCTTGGGCACCTAATTACTGAAAATATATAAGGCTTTCAAAATTTGCTTGGTTTGAATCGGGTATCTCTGAGTTAACAGTCCTAATAACTAATTACCACCCTCTCTTTCTCTCAACTATTCTATGCCGAGGAATTTTACACTTTTCAGTTTGCATCTCTGACGTCTGTATGAGGTGAGAAAGTATTTTCCGAAACCGTCTGTAAATTCATGTAGAGTTTTTCAACCAGATCCTACCAAACAATGATTTGTAATAGACTCTAATAAAAAATTGAACTTAGAACAAAAAAGCATTCAGAGAGCACGTATACCTGCCAACGTTGTGACCTAATTAGGAACCGAATGAAAATCTGTTCATAAAGCTATAATTCTGGAGGCGAAACTGCGTTAGTTTCAATATTCATGTTTAAACAATTTTCTCAATATGCAAAAAAAAAAAAAAAAAAAAAAAAAATCGCTCGATCAGAAAGAATTCCTGCAGACACACCTAAACTTTGGGAATTCTTCTTTATGCCATGGCACAAAGTTCCAGAAAGTTTAATCGAAAATTGATTGAGTAATTTTGAAGACATTGTATAGACAAACTGAAAAAAAAACAAGAGTCAATACAGATACCTCCCCTGACTCCGACGGCAGAGACAAGTTACCAGACTATCAGTGTATATCTAGGCGTGTATATCTATAATTAAATATCCAAGCGAGTGTTGGATGTGTAGAACAAAAGTTTTAGCTCGCATCGTTCAAGCGCAGTAAGTTTATAAGAAAGGGATGGAGTCGTGTATGTGTATTTGGATATGTGTGAGTGCATGTATGTGTGTGTATTCTGGATGGTTATGCATGTGTGTCTTTATGAATACAAGCGAGACAGATGTCTTGTGAAGGAGGTCGAGAATGGATCACTGTTGATGAAGAACTCTTCACGTAATTTCAAACAAGTAAAACAAACCATAGGTTGGACTTCAGAGAGCGGACAGACGTAATGAATGGTATCTGAAGAGAGAGAAAAGGAAGTGTGTGTGTACGAGAGAGAGAGAGAGAGGAGAAAAACGGAAAAAATGATTGAAAGGGAGGAAGAGAGATGAATGGAAAGGAATAAAAGATAAAAGAAAGAGAGGAAGGAAGAATCAAATAGAAATTGGGAAAAATTAATCAATAAAAAGAAAGACGAATGAAGAGAGAACGGTTACGAGAAAAAAGACTAAAAAATGGAAGAGAGGATGAATAAATGAAAATAAATAAATAAATGAATATACATATATATATATATATATTATATATATATATATGCATGTGTCTGTTTCATTGAAGAGTATCGACATTTTTTGTCGAGTTTACGAGTATTCAATGATTTATGTTGTATGTGTCGTTCTGAATAATCTAGGTACTTCCTACCATCAAGTATTCTTCATCATTGGTCTTTCTCAAGTTCAATGATACATGTATAAAAGAAGAACTACCGCCTAAATACGCTATATATATATATATATATATATATATATATATATATATATATATATATATATATGTGTGTGTGTGTGTGTGTGAGTGTACATAGAAAAATCAGTGCTTCGCGGTGTTTCATACCAGGGGCTGCAATCAATCCATCCATATGCTTTTTCGCCGATATTAAACACTAATCATTCATAGGTGACACAACCCTAGAAAATAATGATAATATATATATATATATATATATATATATATATATATATATATATATATATATATATATATATATATATATATATAGTGAAGCTGTACTGAATGTATAGAGCAATCTATGAAATAAACCAATCATACATTGGATACTGAATAACTGATATGTTCGTTGGTATATATATATATATATATATATATATATATATAGAGAGAGAGAGAGAGAGAGAGAGAGTGTGTGTGTGTGTGTGTGTGCGTGCATGTGTGAGCACTCATCAGTCGACCCGAGTTGAGGTTTCGGTAGAAGATGCTTATCATCATCATCACTAATACACTTGGGAAAGATATAAATCCACATATATGAGCTCTTTTCTTTTGCTAGATATTTTGTCTCACTGTGCTTAACGGAGACGCAGTTCGCTGTGTGAGAGCATTGGCAAAGCACTGTATCATATTTAAATCCTGGGCCGTAAAAACAATGAAATCTTGGCACCCACATAAGCAACATTGTCTGGAGTTAGTCATAAGTGTTTGTACATACAAAAACTCACACGTACATTAATACAAACGTGTCTTTTCGGCGATGGTGGTAAAATGCATGAAGTAACAGGAAGCCATGGGAATGTTATTTCAGAAATGGTTTTATTCAGAGGTTGGTGGTTATTAGAAAAAGAATTAATGGTTCAGATTATTCATTTATTGCAGTAATCGTTACTCGTAATAAATGATGTCCCTGCTCCTCTCGTAGCATCTAGTGGCTTCCCGGGAATGTCATTTTAAAATAGCTTTTATACGAAGTTTTGTGATGATTAATTAAATAATTTAGCGTTACTCATTGATTACAGCAATTGTTAGTGGTTATAAATAATATCTTTGCTTTGCTTTTGGTTGTTTCTCGTATTTTACCATGACCTGATGTTCAGTTAATGAAATGTTAAAATCTGTAGACTGGTGTGAAGTTGAGACACATGTTATTGATTGTCTGGACATCCTTGCTTGTAAACGAAGAAGCCAAGATGTTCATTGTCTTGTCTCAAAAAGAAGAAGAAGAAAAAAAAAACTTCCCGAAAAAAAAGTAGAGGCAGCATTCCTACTTAATTAAAGCGCGGTAAGCGGGAAAAATAAGTGAATTACAAACCACGAAGTTTTGTCGACGAAAATATACGTATTATTAACTCTTAATTTTCTGGACCGCTTGATATCACTCCTAATTGACCGTGGGACTGTCTGAATTGAATGAAAAACAGCTCTGGTTAATCACTCAATAGAAATTGTCACGTGGCCAATGTCGTTTGGCAGCATGCCATGTTGGGGGCGATCAATTAAAAAAAAACTGGAAAAAAGGAGAAACGATGAAAACTTTTCCCACCGGTAGTTGGGTTGTGACGACAAAAAATATCAGAATTTTCAAAAAATAAGTGTGTATGCAGCTGGATACAAACCAAGGAAGCAATTTAGCACAAACTAACATTGTAAATTGCCCCCCCCCCAATCCTATTTTGGAGGATTCAAGAAAATGAAATAAAAGCTTCTTCTAGACATGATATGGAGTAAAAATGCTATATTTTAAGCCGTGTGGCTCCATTGGTGCAGCCAGCGATACATACATACATAGCTAGCCAGGCAAACCAACTTAAAAACTGAAGAAACCTATATTGACAGATTTGTCGACAGTTCCAGTTGACAGTTTCAGATAATTAAATTCTCTATAAATAGATTAGGAAAATTATTCCCCTTTATAGTAACATTCATTTTTAAAATCTGAATTTGAGAGTTAAGTGAATGCGACAATAATAAACAATGCCATTTTGCTTTATAAGTCATAAATATAGAATCGAGTTGGGGTCAATATTGTAGGCAAGAAGCATTGGTTTCTTTGTGTTAGTAACAACCAAAAGTTTACGTCCATAATTTCAAAGTACGGAACCTCAGAAAAGAAAAAAAAAAAAAGATTTGAATGCAGTTGTGGGATCGAACGTAGAATTTTGCCCTAAAAATTGATTTGATTCAAAAGCATAAGTTTTCAGATTACACCGTCATCAAAATCTAATATCATTTAATTGAAACGAGGTTGTAATATTGAATCTAAAGCTCTTCAACCACTAAAAAAGAGTTGTGAAGAAATAGTATCATAGAATTTGAAAACTTATTATCTAAGTATAGTTTTAATTACGGTGCAATCCGAGAATTGTGGGTATGTGATTTTTGACTTATATCAATTAGGGGACAGGGGTCCAGATTCTACAATTGACTCAATTTACATTTTCTTGTCGAAGAAGACCCGAAGTTTTTCACAAACCTTCGCCACGAAAACTACAACCCTTCACCCTAACCTTATGGATGAATGAAAACAAATGAACGTATCAAATCTCACTGATGATGGAAATTAGGGACCGAAAGGAACTGGCAAAAGAGACCCCAAATATCATGCACTCATCATCATCATCATCAGTATTTTATCGCCCGTAGTTGGACATTGACATTCCCAAGGATTTGCTAGACCTCTCTATCATGGGCGTCGTGGATCCAATACTTTCTGAATTAGGCTAGTTCGTCTCATCATCTTGTATTCTGCCAGCCCCGGTTTCGAATGTGATCTCTGGGGATCCACGTTGTGAATCGTTATGTCCATCAGTTTTCAGCCATTCATGCAACATGACCATGCTATTGCCATCTGAGTTTTGTAATAGATTCGATGAGATCCCGAATCCTGTTCCTTCCCTGATATAATATGATGCCTCGTGATCTCTCCATGTGAAGTTGAGCATATTTATTTCGTGTGCATATTGCATGGTTCTCAGTTTGAGGGCAAGTCTCTTGGTTAGGTTCCATGTTTCAGCTCCATAAGTAACCATCGAGAGGATACATTCGTTGTATACCTTTTTTTTTCTTAGGGCTAATGGGATTATCTTGCTAACTTTTCTCGTTTCAAACTATTGACATTATTAGCATCTTTTCGGACAAAGCCGCAAAAGTCTGATGTATTGACTAATTTTGAACCCACTACAAAGATATACGAGACTGACCGTTCCAGCCGATGGAGCACTAAGTTTTGAGTGTTTATAAGACGTTATTTTCATGGTTATGAATTGGACGGTAAATTATCGAATGAGATCAATGCGCAAACAAACAGAGAAGAAATTAGCATACATTTTGTAAGTACTATATGTTTAGACGTATTATGTCAATCATATTGAACTCCAGTGGGAAGAAGAACAAAAATACTGGTTTTCTCCGCGATCCAAAAGTAGTACGTTCCTATAAAAGCCTTTCATAAGCCGAAATAGCGTGAAGTGAAGAAGCAATTACGTCCCTAGACGCTAAAAATGGTGAAAACTGTATGTCAAGCCAAGTCATCGGAGGTCGTGATGGTGGAAGGTACATGATACTGGGGGTATACAGGGGGAGAGAGTGTGTGCACAGCCTTTATAATTACTCGCAGCAAAACAAGAGCTGAACACTATTTTTGCCTCTCACCTTTTTACGAAAAAGTAGAAAAGTGACGTGAAGCGGGGACTTCCTGTTTGGAATTCTCTAAGATGATATATATTTTAGAAAATGTATATAAAAAACACCTCTCAGTGGAAGAGTCCATTGTTCAAAATGGTGAGAAGGAGATATTTTTCATCAACAAACTTCTTAATATGTAAAAGTCCAAGATTACGAATCCAAGAAAATCACACTGTTCATTATATAAGTAGATTTTCTGTATGCAAGTGAGTCAACTGAAGGATATAAGTTGTCCCTAAATATATCAAGTATTCCCAACGACTTGCAAATAGTAAATCACTCTTTTTTTGTAGATAACAGGATTCAAACGTTAATTGATAAACAATTTCGATTCTTTTTTGTGATAAGAATAAAGCAAATTATTCAAATAAAAACTGTTGCAAATTAAATCTCAATTTCCATCTACGAGTGACCCCCCTCTACCGGATACCAGGAACATGAGAACTCTATAAACGCTTACATATCATTATTCAAGTTATTAACGAATCTCCAGAGCACTGACTGTTTCTATTTTCATTCCAATATCTATGTATAGTTTGATCGAGTAAAATCCCCATTGAATTTGAGATAATGATCTGGGAGTGTCGTCTGTTTACTATGTTCCTTGAGGAAGCAATGAGTAATTAGTTTGTGATTTACTTCAGTACTCACCTTCCGTAGGTGGAAGCCGGAAGCCGTTTACATATGTCCAGACGTAAAGTCTCTAAAGATAACCAAATAGCCATACTTATTGATACAATATGAAATCATTAATATTGATGAATAATTATCGCTAGCTTCAATTATCTAAAAATGGTAATTAAAAACATTTAAAGCCATGGAGACATCAAAAAGGACAATTTTATCAGGAATTCAACGAATTTCTCCCACTCAAGACGACAAATGAATTTCATTGATGAGAATTTACATTAAACATTAACTTCGATACGAATCTAGCAATCTTTCACGTATTACTTACTTCGAATTCGTTTTATACACGGTGAGAGAACATCATAGATGATCATATGCGTGGAATAAACAAAAGATTCTTTAAAAAAAATCAATGCTTTTTTATACTCATCAGACAAGTACACAGTACTTGATAGGAAATTGATAATTCTCTCTCTCTCATATATATATATATATATATATATATATATATATATATTTATATATATATATATATATATATATATATATATATATATATATATATATATATATATATAATTGAAATAAGTAACTGTGTATTGCAGAAGGTATTTCTCCAGAAGAGTTAGTTATATAGTTTGGGGGAATAGAAAATCATCAATAGAAGCTCTCAATGACTATTCATTATAAGTCAATGTTTTGAAATGAATTCTGTTTGTGCAAATATCAATAAAGAGACTGAAACTCGGGCAGAATTCTCAATACTGTATTTCAATGTACTTACATTTCGTCAGGGGTGAACAGCTGTTCCTCCTAAAGAGATGTAAGTACATCGGCGTACAGTATTGAGAATTCTTTTTCTTGGGAGAAATGTATATATATGTATATATACTCAAGCGGTGTTTTTTGGAATCAAAATGTCAATGTGTCTTGAGAGAAAAAAACTTACATCAACGATGAAGTTCAAGTACAATTTTTGAAAAAAATGTATATATATATAGAGAGAGATATACCCAGCTTCCCCCATTTTTTCTAAAAATTTATTCGAACTTCATCGTTGATGCAAGTTTTCTCTTTCAAGACACATGGACATTTTGATTCCAAAAATCACGGCTTGAGTATTTTTGGAACCCAAACCTCAACTTCCCCCCATCAACAACATTATTTCCAAATATCGAATTCATATCTTTCGTAGCTCCGCCTTCATTACGGTCTTTTTTCAGACCCCCTACCACATCAAAATACGTGTATCATGACTTGAAAGACTTCCCGTATTTGCTTTAAAATATTGTGAAAATGAATGAATATGTAACATAGTAAATATAGCTATTTATATAGAGAAAGAAGAATTTCGAGGATATATGCCCGGTGAATGTCAACATTTCATACGTAATGCACTCATCATTTTTAATATTTAACTGAATCATCATCAGTGGCTGAAAGATGCTTTGATGTAAAATGATCCCCAAACCTCAAAGAACTCACGGCTAATTGCAGTGTATTTATCAGGGCCACTGATAACTCAAGAACGATTCACTCGAAAGGTAACACATTCTTAAGGGGAAATCCCTTATGGAATATGACAGCCAGGTTTCTGTTACATGCTTCAGCTTAGTGAACCTTGCAAGTCATAAATCCGGTCGAAACAGGACTTTATACCTACAAGTTTTTATGACTATCTCCGTGGCAGGATGCACGTCAACCAAAGGGATACCTCTGCCCTAACCACACAGCTTGGAATGTACAGGGGAATTTATCTTAGCGAGGAGTTTTCTGCACTTTTCGCTCATACCCAGAATCGAAACCAGGGCCCTCTGCATGTGAGATGTACTGATCATTACACAACTGACATTAGCTAAAAAAGCAGTTTGATAAAATAAATTCAATCTGAAATGAAGATGCCTCTATAAATTATCTGATTCAACGAAGTTGGACTGGTATATGTATTCGGTCGTTTCTTCCCGTCTATCTGTGCGACTGGCCACACAATATCTCCAAAAGTACTCAATAGATTCTAATCAAATTTTGCAAATGGGGTAAGAAGTGGTTAAAGAATTCATCCCTGGTTCACAGATGGTTTTCCTTTTCTTTTTTTATTTTGTCGTGCATTTACGCAAATGCAAATGACTGTCCACACGATATCCCCCAAAGTTCACAATGAATTTCAATGAAATTTTATGGAAGAGTGTGTAATGGGCTACGGAAGAGTTGTTTAATTTTTTTTGCAGACCTCAATTGCTTATTCAGGCCATGGCGTTGCCAGAGTAATGCGCTCTCCGAGTGTTCTCAAATCATGTTAAGAGATATTTTTGCATCGTAAGTCATTTGTGACAAAATTAGATTTTAATACTAATCCTAGATGATCGACAAAATGACTGGATGTGGAGGAGGAGTTAAAACATCAATGGGCTCCGCTTTACCCCTTCCCTCTTTTTCTTTTTGCTCTAGCGTGACAACAGCTTTTATATCATAGGATATATTTTTCAGATTTATTTTGTGTAAATTAATCGACAATTTCGTGTAGAACAACCTGATAATTTTCAAAAAAAAAAAAAGAAGAAAAAAAATTAATAATTGCGTCCAGAGAATTTTTTGAACAAATAAAATGAAGTATTAGTTTTTTTTTTAGCGACTTTCGTGATGTAGACATATCTGCTAGCAACCGATATAATATTGGACAGCGTCTGGAAGCCGAATCGATCATACTGTAACTTTAGAAATATCAATAATGTTGCGGAAACACCGGTGGCAGTTTCTAAACATAATAATAATAATAATAATAATAATAATAATAATAATAATAATAATAATAATAATAATAATAATAATAAACAAAAAAAAAAGTTGAAAAAAAAAGGACATTTTCCGGTCGCGTGACGCGACAGCCTCAGTCTCTAAAATTTCTCTTTAATTCATTTCTTGTGAATAACACTTGCAGGCTTGTTTGTATGATTCCCGAGGCCACAGAGTGTTCGTGACAACACCTGTCTCTCAGGTTTCGTGGAACTTAATATAATAAAGCAAGTGCCACCTTTTTTTCTGAATTTAATTTTAGATTTTGTGGAAAACAATTTATTATAACCATGGATAATGATATCAAACGGTTATTGTTTTTAAAACCAGTCGTTCCAAAACACTTATCTAAATGAATTAAAAGTTATCTTTTTTTTTAACCCTTCCTATCCTGATTTCGTAAATTTTGAAATTTATTGCCAATGAAATTTGTTGTAATTGAATTTTCTTATTCATAATTGAAGGCTAAATGGAGACAACTAACATTGAATAATAAAGAATAATTCAGGTAAACAAGTACCGCCAGGGACACACAAGTCTCAAAATTATCAACGAAACATGTGATATTTAATCTTTTTATGGAGAAATAACACTTTTTAATTATTTTTTTAGTTTCTCGGTAATAAGCGTTCATTTTTGATTGATCATGTCTAATAAATACAGAGAATGGCTACATTTCCCTCCAAACATTGCTTTTGTGATCAGTACTCCGATATTTTGTAATTTACCTTTCTTGCAGACAGCAGAGGGAATGTATTTCACGTCAGCACACACATTATCTAGAGCTGTATCTAATTGCTTCATAAAGCCTAATTTTATGTGCAATGGTGGCATCAACACTTCTGAGGGGTCAGCCAGTTGCTTGCATGTGGCAGTGTACATTCCCACATAGAATTTGAACTATGGATGTCAGTCCTGCCTTTGATTGGGCGAAAAGGTGTCCCCACTGTCCAGAAGGCAACGATAGTAGGGAAACAGTAAAACTGCCCTTGAAACCCATTAAGAAAATAACTATTATGAGGTCCTCGATAACCTCCAAATTGTACTCATATTAATACGAAACGTCTAGCAAGGTATTAGCTCTGTTGTATTGCAGATGAGAAGAGGAATCCAGAATATGTCTTGATCCCTAATATACCTTGTAGGCTTCGTACAACTTATCAGACGCTGTCATGGTGTACTGTCTGGAGCAACTGTCGAAGCCGGTGTCTTCGTCGGACCACAAACAAAGAAGATCCGTGGGTTTAAGGAATTTCCCTAGAAGCTCTCACTTGAAAGGAGAAAACAGCTTTGCTACACTGGTGTGAGGCCTGTAGTACACAAGACCCCAAACTTGGTAGAGATGGTGGAGACTAACGTGAAAAACTACGGTAAAATGGCGGCAAGCTGTCCTTCAAAGTCTATATCCTTGATTATCATCTTGATAAATAGAAAGAGACCATGCGAACGAATTCAGATGTGCGAGGCGAGAGCATCTTCCAGGATATACTAGTTTGAACTCCGCTAACAAGGTATATACAACGAGAAAATTATGCGAGATTATATTTTTGGTCCTTGTTTGTAAGTATTAATTACAGTACATTGGTAATTCCGGACAAATTTACTCACTTCTAAATCTTTTGTGATCGCTTTTGCTTACAATCATGTAAGTATATGTTAATTTTGATTCATATTTTTTTCTGGAAAATGTGGTTTTTCATTTAGATGAAAATAGAAATATGCAAACTCACTCGTGGTACTATTGTAAATAAGTAAATTACAAAATATTACCGTCGTGATTACAAAAGCAAAGTCTGAACTGAATAATAACCAATTCATATACATTTTACACGTTAGCAATTAGGTAATTAAGTAATTAGAAAATAACACTCCCTTCCCAAGAAAAAAAATTGAGTTGCACGGTGTGATGGCTCTACATGAAAATTACGACAGCATCTTTCTTGTTTTCACTGATGCAAATTGGTCTATGATGAGCACGGAATCAGTTTTTCTAGTTCCTTCTCCTTCTACACTCTGCAGTGCAAGACTGCCTTGAGCCATGTAGGCTCTCAAATTAGTTTTAACTCGCTGAATGATCTCTCAGAGCTCACTCTGACATTCCCTCGTCTTCGTGAAGAAACGTTTCATGATCTTTTTGCACAATGCTCTGATATAAGGAAATGGCACTTTTAATAAGAACACTTAATTCCATAGATTTCGCGCAAAATTCAAGACTACCTACTTTGCGTTGGGAGAGTGGTTTTACTGCCTGTTGGCATTGAGTAAGGGTATTGTGAAGTATGTGGTCATGTAGCCCTAAGCAATATATTTTTAGCTAATAATTCATATAAGTGGTTAAACAATCTAGCTATCCTGGTGCTTCTCACCTATGAAAATCTAAGATCATAATCCGGAAAAGAAATTCTTTTTTCGCTATCTGAGGATGGATTACCTGATTTTAATAATAAACCACTTCAAGTGGCGCCCAGGGCTCATACCATCACTGCAATACCTTCGGTAAGCCACTGATATATAACCATCTTACATCAAAACTACATTATTAAAGACATATATATATATATATATATATATATATATGATTAGTGCAAATTTTGATGTAATTTGGTTAAGGTAATGCACAAATTAATGCAACTAAGCATAAGCTGAAAAAAAAACCCACAATAGATTAAAATAAAACCTTGAACATTGCGTTTTTGATTTGTGTTTGTTTTAATGTAGTTTACTTAAGGAATTGCTGTATAAATAATGGAATTAAGTACAAACCGTAAAAACAAGCACATTAGATTATAATGAAACCTTGAGCAAGGCAGTTTTGAACAGTACGGACATTTTGGAAAAATTAACAGCACTAATCAAGGTTTGCATATAGATGTGTGCATGCGTGCGTGTGTTCGTATATGAAAGAAAGGGGGCGGGGCCAATACATATAAAATGGGTGTGGCTAATGATCTTCTCGCACAATGATGAGAGAGTGGGAGGAACCAATGAAAATTGGCGGGAGATGAGAAAGGTAGGAAGAGACGAAAGGCACTCAAAAAAAATAAAAATAAAAAAAATAAGCCGTGGAAACAAAAACAAACGAATAAAAAAAAAAATCAAAATGGCTAATCCTGTTTCAGCTTTTCTTTACTTTATGAAGATTTTTTTTTTTCATCTATAGAGGATTTTTTTTTTTACTTACAATCCTCTTCGAGCCAAACTTGAGATATTGATATACAAATCGGTCCGACATATTCGAACGTTTCAATTCACTTAGCAAGACTGAGCCGACAGATCGAACTTGTATAGATTCTGATAGTTCGGGAAACAAAAACATTTTGTGTGGTTCATTGTATTTTTCTTTACCAACCATTGTAAGCGCATACTTATGTGCGTATTTATAGACCCCAGTGGCTTTTCATATACTTTTGTATGTTCTAGATATGTGTCGACTACTGTAAGAAATCAAGCCAAGAATCACTCGAGGATGGCAGGCCTTCAGCAGAGCAAGCTCAACCTTCAAGAACAAGAAAATCCCATTAATCCTAAAAAGGAGAGAATACAACCAATGCATCCTCCTGATAGTCGCTTATGAAGCTAAAAAATGGAACCTAACCAAGAGACAAACCCGCAAACTGAGAACCATACAGCGTGCACATGGAAAAATTACACGGAGACACCATAAGACAGCACAAAATATCACAGAAAAAAAAGGAGTCCATCATAGAATTTATTAGAAACCTCTAATGGCAATGGGCTGGTCATGTTGCAAGAATGGAAGACAACCGATGGGCATTACGACTCACAGCATGGTTCCACAGAGATCACATGCGTAACAGGCCGGCAGAATACAAAACGAACTAGACTAATTCAGAAAGTATTGGCTCCACAACGCCCACGATAGAGAGGTGTAGTGAATCCTGGGGAGGGTCTATGTACAACGAATGACTATAAAATACAGATGATGATAGGCATTTCAACATATTTTGTGGCTTTTTAACATTTCCAGCCGATTGGTATTCAGCCTTCGGGGTAAAGGAAAAAACAAGAGACGAAATCAGAACAAATATATTTCCAACGGGCTTCGATCTCAGACCTCATACGAACTGAGTTTGTGGCTGACTGTGCACTTATACATAATATATTTTATTTGTTGACAGAAACTGAAAGTACGTGCACAGATACAAACAGAGAGGTTGTGATAGAAACCGTCAGCCCAAATTGTCAACATAAACATAGGTTTCTTCAGTTTTGAAGTTGTTCTCTTTATCTGTTGGAGATGGAGGGTTGACAAATCTAAACAATCATTATCATGTCCAGGAAAAAATCTCTTTCTCAAATTTCGTACCCGCAAATCTTTCTTAAAAAAAAGGGAGTTACAATTTACAAAGTAAGTTTATGCGAAATGTATGTCCAGCAGCGTTCACACCTTTTAATTTTTTCTTGTTATCACTGCCAAGCAAAAGGTGAGAGGAGGAACTTATTCTTTCATGACCCCTCTATCCATCTTTTAAATGATCATCCCCAATATGGCATGCCATCGAAATACCGTGGTCATATGACTGTTTCTATTGAGTGACTATATATATATATATATATATATATATATATATATATATATATATATATATATATATATATGTCAATTCTTATATACACTCCAACATGCATGCCCTCTTATGAATCGCATCACAAAACATTTTGTTCGTGTGGTGAGTTCGATCCCTATCGGCTTCCCTGTTATTGTGACCGTGTGCAGTTGAACTTAATATAAACATACATGGATACTCATTTCATAGCAGCATGCAAAAATATTTGTGACATCAAGCACTATTCATTCATGGAGTACACAAATTAACAATACACACATACGTATATATATATATATATATATATATATATATATATATATATATATATATATATATATATATATATATATATATATATGGTGAGGAAATGGATGATATTTAACCGATATAATGGTGAATTTAATAGACAATATATAGACTACTTTATTTAAAGATAATTTTGATAAATAAAGTAGAGCGTTTGATTTTTTAAATTTTCATCAAATTGATAAAAATGCTCAATATATTAGTCATATAATATAGAGCAATATGCTAAGCTCTTAGTATATATGTATATATACATATACATATATATATATATATATATATATATATATATATATACGTACATATATATATATATATATATACGTACATATATATATATATATATGTATATATATGTGTGTGTGTGTGTGTGCATGTGTGTGTGTGTTTTAGTATACATGTACACACACCCATGTCTAAGGAAAATGCTGGTTGTACGAGGGCGGTAGAGACTTATCATTCTGCCTCTAATCTTATCTAATCTATTCTCATAGCAGATAAGTGCTTCCAATGTAATGTATTGTCGTCGTTGATCTATCGACCTGATTCTTAGATCTTAATCCGCTTCAGCACACAGGGGAAGGGGTTGCGTGGTTCGATTCTTGGCGAATTGATTCACCCAATTTTTAAAAGAAGAAGAGACGACACGGCGATCGAATCCGGGTTAGGCCTTCGCAAGCCGTTATTTCGATTGCAAACGATTCCAAGAATAATTCCCCTCCGACTCAGTTTCCTTCTTCTCATTTGATACAGAATCATGCACACAGGCAGATATGAAAGATGCTACCAAACGTTCCAGGATCATCTTACTTTTTCCATCTACAAAAAAAACTATCACAATATACAGAACAGAATAATATAAAGTGCTGGTCAAGATTACACTGTTCAATAAAATTGAACCTTTTTCTTCTGATCTCGATTTTTGATGCAGACTGCAAATTTCGAGCCCGCTTCGCTGTAGTCCGTCTTATCTTTTTTTTTTGCTACTGACTCGTTTCCAATTCTACTTCACGAGAAGCAATATAGGCAAAAGAGACTAGAATTGTATCAGTCAGAAATTTTCAATCCAGAAAATCAAAATTACTGACAAGATGTACAATGATACTATACAGAAAAATAAGTTAAAAACGTTGAGCTTAAATATATATATATATATAAACATATATATATATATACATACATATATACAAATATAAACATATATATGTGTGTATATATATATATATATATATATATATATATATATATATATATATACACACACACATCTCTCTCTCATTCTCTTTCTCTGTCTGTCTGTCTGTCTCTCTCTCTCTCTCTATATATATATATATATACCGATGAATTTTAAAGAAACAAAATGAGATTAGACAACAATCAATTGAAAATTACAAATGCATGAAAATTTATTGTGAAGTAAAATTCATTATATATTAGAAAAATGACTCTCTCTTTCTCTCTCTCTCTCTCTCTCTCTCTCTCTCTCTATATATATATATATATATGTATAATCATCCCAAGCGTTTTCAGATAAACAACTAACCATTTTCAAAGTCTATGACAAATCTACATTATTGCATTGTATTTGAGTCGTTCACTATTGTGTTGATATAACAAAGTAAATAGTGGAAAACGTAAATTCTCAACTGGTGGAGGGGGTCAAATGCAAAATACGTTAAAATATTGATCCCTCTGCCCCCAATGCAGACAGGGATAAACGAAGGATTATTTTTGGAATTTCCTCTTTTCTATTCCTCCCCTTTCTTGATCCCCCCTTCTTTTTCCTTCTGTTTGATTGACTCTTTCTCTTTTCCTCATCGTTTCTATTTTGAAATTTCTTCTCTCCTTTTTTTTCTCCTTTCGCACCCTCTTTCTCTTTCCATCTCTTCTCATTCGATTTTTAATCCTTCTTTCCTCTTCCCCTTCCTCACGTTTTTCTTTTTCATTCTTTTTTCCTTCTCCTCTTTTTTTCTTTCTCACCTCCCTTGTCCCCATCTCTTCTTCTTCCTTTCCCTTCCCAGCCTTTCCTCTACCTCGTTCTTCTTTTCTCTCTGCCGATTTCTCTCACGTAATATATTCAACTCCCTCTTCCTCTTTTCCTTCCTTCCTCTTTCCTTCCTTAATTTCGCTTTCCTCTCTCTTTCTTCTTTTATCCTTCCTCTTCCTATTGCCGTTTAGCTCTTACCCACTCTGTATCAACCATTCGACTCTTTTTCCCCGTATTATACACAAGCCCTCTTTCTGCTTTTACTTTTTCATCTTTCGCCGCCCCTATCTCTCTCTTTCTCTCTCTCTCTCTCTCTCTCTCTCTCTGGCACACAATATATGTGGGCGTTCCTTCATCAAAGACATTGGAGTCAATATGTCGGCGAACGGTTCCAAGTTCCAAGCGAAAATGTCCGACAATTCTGCAGAAAGCAAAGCAATCTTGGAGAAGTGTCCAAGACATGGACCAACATCAAAAATGGTGAACAATGCCCCAGGCCGAATGCTATGTACAAATTAGAGATACGAAAATATTTTCACTTGTAATTTATACAAATCAGATGAAGTCAGGAAATTTGCCAACGTATACAAATTACAGACGTTGGTTCTCCAATATCAATCTCCACTGACATGTGAACTTATACTCATCTATTGATGAATACATACAAACTTTATATATTACAGAATTCATAAAAACTTTACGTATTCTGCCTCAGAGTCACATGGCATATGAAGAATATATTGTGTCAGTCTCTTGAGATTTTCCGATGTGTAACCATTGTAATCTATTTTGCAAATTAAAGAAAAAAGCTCAGTCTCACAAAGAGCACACAAGAAAGAATCACGGTTAAGATCACATGTAGAGATTAAAAGATAGTATAGTATATTAGAGAGAAAAAAACAGAAACAAGAGATATCCTCAAATGGCAATGGGCAGGTCATGATGCAAGAATGAAAGACAACTGCTTGACACCACATTTGACAACGTGGATCATAAGCGAAATTGTGAACGACAAAAAAATTAGATGAGCGCGACAAACTAGACAAATTCAGAAGATATTGGTGCTGCCTAATCAAGAAATCAGGCGGATCTTGGTAGAGGTCTATTCTTCTTCTGATGATGTCTGCAAACGACACAAGTGGATGGGGTTGTGGTTGTTCTGTGTAGGTCGCTGTAGACGTGTTTCCTTGCACGAGAAAAAATGAAAAAGAAATTCTCATGTTTGTAACCATCATATATCGACAAAACTAGATAAAAGATAGATGAATAAATGAAACTCACTTCTTGGAAAATTATTCCTTGTAAGATCCAGGTGGGTAGGTATCGTGGGATGATACATTCCGAAAACATGATGCTTAGATTCCGTTGTATCCACTTCCGGATCCGGTTTATCAACTTCAAATAGAATTAAAGTTCCCAATCGATATTTGAGGAAACGTTGAAGATTACTCTTGGAGAATTCCAAAAAAATGAGTCACCCTAATAATCTTTGTATCCATAGAATTGACTAGTGAACATTGCCTTTTCACTGCTGGATTAATCGTATATATCTCAAGATTTGGTTTTGCGAACAAAGATTTAGGAGGGTTTTATACGTCTGTTGCAGGCTTCCATACAGGCCCTGTGATGCAAGTGCCTAGATCAGTTTCTGTAGCGTACACGTGACTGATCCAATCCTTTAAACAAAGGGTTTGCATGCCCTGGTCTACTGAGATCTGGCAATGGGTGTCATCTCGAGATCGTAGGTTTTCTGTTGGAGTATTCTTCCCCTAGGCAGATACTCGAGTTAGAGTAAGAGGGAGAGGGTTATCCTGAATGTGAATAGAATAATCAATTTAAATAAGTTTTGTATGTATATATGTATATATAATGTTCGAAATAACAAAACGGAAGGTGCCGTAAATTGGAATTGGTCTGTGAAATTGTTTGACTTGCTTTTGTGTTGAGTAGAAATTCCCAAAGTGCGTTGGTCGACTCTCCATAAAGGGAGGGGGGGGGCTGAGCCGCTGTTCTAGAGGACAGCTTTATATTATTTGCAAATACTGAATTATGTTTTTCATTTGAGCGGTAGAGAGGCTGATGGATGATTGGAATTCGTGGAGGAGTCAAGAAGATGTCTGTAAATTTAAGGAAAAAAATGAAGGAAAACGTCAGCAACACTCGGCCACACTTTATATCAAGATATGTTTGCTAATGGTGGTGCAGGTGGCCGAGCGGTCAGCAGAATGGAAAATGGAATCGCTGGACCGATTTCAAACACCGGCTCAGACGGTTTGCTTTATTTTACACGAATGCCCCCTAAGAAAGGCACTGATCCTTCTACATAGGTAAATAGCAGGATGGACCGAGCTCTTCAGTCTTGGTTAGGAACCAATCTATGAGACGGACAACTTTAAATTCAGACCAAGAAAGTCCAATCTCTCGTCCAGCATCACAATAGGCTGACGATAGAAATATACAATAAAGCTATGTTCGCTAACGATACGCAGAAGCCTGACATAAATGTTTCTTTTCGGTCTCTGAGATCATTCGTTTGAGAATTATCGTCCTACTGCAAAAGTCCTTTAGTATTTACAAAGGGTAGCTTAGGTTGGTCTGTCATATACATACAGGAAGGGACCCCCAGTGAGGCTTGAACTCATTACTTTAGCGAAGGGTCCGACAGAGTTGCTATCTAAGCACCAATTCGAGTCAGATGCAATGGTGGATTCGCAATTACACTGTGTAGGCTTGAGCCTAGGAGTCAGGAAGTGTGTGGATCCCGGAAGCAAAAATAGTTCAATTGAATGCGCAAAAAAATGTTTTTTTGTGTAGACATGAGTATTTTGGATTATATTTTGCATAAATCTCTTCAAGTTTAGAAGAGTACAAGTACTACTTTGTTTTCTAAAGTCAGATTCCAAACTTACAAATAAGTAAAATTGTGTTTTCGTACAGCAGCATTCAGTTCATTAGACATAGTACAACAATATAAGTCATTCAACGTGACTCATCGTCACTTTATCCTATTTGAAGATGGGTCAAGAGGGGGCAGCAAGACCAGGGCTACTTTTTACTGAAGTTTGTCCTAAGAGGGCCCAGGTGGTAATGATTGTAATCACTGGTCGTATGTCTTTACGAAATGAAATTAGATGTTCTAAATTATCCCACCTGTTAATAATTGATGTAAGGCTTGTTCAGCCAATCAATTTTCTATTAGTAAATTAATAATTTAATTAGTTTATTGAAGGTGCAAATGAAATGATTGACTTGAGAGTTAGTAGTTTGTTAGTTTGTTCTACTTTCAAAATATTTATCTGTGAAACTGGGACGCCTTGGTCACCGGATTAACTTTTGTTTACATGTCTACAGGGATTAATGGTAGCCGTGGGGAGGTACACAGAAAGTCATCGCTATATGACCTAATAATCCGTTAATTGTATTCTAAAAATATTTGCTGAAACAGACTAACGTGTTTATGTATTAATTTATAAAAATATCTTATAAGAATATGCATACACACATGTAATTATACACATACAAATATATGTGTGTTAACGTGTAAATATAAGTAATCAATGAAACATTTGGAAATAAATTTATGAGCATATGTTTCCTGTCGACGCTCGTTTCTGTAGATATTTATATTCTGGTGGATATAAATGTAGAAATTTCTCCTGAAAAACGATTATTTTTAACACGGGTGGTTTAAAAAGAGCCTAAGTTTCCCGAGGTATATTCTCGTGTCTATGTATGCGTGGCTGTTCGTGTTTATCCTGCGGTGAATAGAAGGGTGAATGTTGGACTCCAGATTGGTAAGTTTGTTGAATCGTCAAGACACGGAAGAAGAAAGGTCGTCAAAAATGTATCAAATTGGCTTAAAAAAAACGACATGATCAAATAGCCACGTGTACATATTCATTGTTAGCGGAGTTCAGATCAAGGTTATGACACCATCTCTGCAATGAATTTAGGGGTCAAAACAGTTGCACAATGTGAATGTATTCTCCATGAATTTCTATGTCATTTTCTGGACTAGTAAGCCATAGCTTGAGGAAGAATTAGCTACATTTTTGGATGGATCCAGGTGAATTTCTGTTTTGAGAGATAATTTTCCATTTTTTCATATATTTATAATTCCACTCATGCTTGCCCACGCTATATCTAAAAAAGATTCTCAATGAATCTCAAAGATATTCAGTTGAATAATGGACCATTTGCTAAATGAGATTCGATAAAGTTTCAGGGCGGATCCAGGAATCTTTTCACAGATGAAGGTGCTTTCTATTTCAGTTATGTTTTGCTATTTACTAAAATCGTTCATGCATTTTTCTTCATTATTTCTTCAGCAAAGATTCACAGCAAATAAATTCACTTTCCTGCTAACCTCGCATGTTCCGGTGTCATCACTTATTCTTCCTTTGAAATTCCCATTGTTTCTTTTTTGAAAAATATGTGGGGGTATTTCTCCTGTGATCATGGCTTTAAAATCACATCACAACCAGGTCGTAGAAGTTGTACATGAGATCACCATCAGTAATTTTCCTCATTTCACATTTCGATTCTGATCAACTAAGCTTAGCCCAGTCTGGCACAGGGCTAAAATGCCCAGACATACTATCAATGGTCTGTGAGATTGTCATGCTAACCATAGCTATACGTATCGACCCGAGTAATTGTTAAAAGTGACACAGTATTTGTTCAAAATGTCCTGTTTTCTGATGGACGCACCAGTGGCAAAACGGTAAGAATTTCGGGAAATGGAATCGGTGGACAGAGTTCAAACTTGAACTGAAACAAGGTGTCGACTCAGCACTAATACCGTTGAGAAAGGCATGAATCCATTGCTCCTCATTCCAACTAAGTGTAAAATTGCGAGTGAAGTGAGTGACCCCACTTTGGATGATTGTCGCCCTTTTCGTCGATTGTCACAAACCGAAGAACTTCGTAGTCAAGCTGGAGACAGAAAAGTGTTGAGAAAACTGATGATATGTCATGCCCAAACAGGTCCGGTTTTGTTATACCCAGCGTGAAGGGATTTTTTTTTTGTACTGAAAAGATGTGTTTTTTCAAAAAAAAATTTCTGCTTTCTCAAGGTGCTGTAACAAGAGACAAATTTACGGGAAGAATGTCCATAATGCTAAAACAAGAAAAAAAAAAAAATAGCAAAAACTCCGAATCTCATCCCCGTTTCCCGATTTTTCTTTGTTTGCTGTTTTTTATCAAATTGTTTTGTGAGTCAGATCATGGATAATTCCTTGCTGCTGGGAGCATGTGAGCCCAATACAACCAGTTGCATATTATTGGAGAGGAGATGGGCAGCACCATGTAACTTCCATTGCCCTGAGTATTGTCATGAAGTGGGGGAAGTCTCGGTATGCCACCCCTAATGATAACCGGGTCATGAGTTGATCTGGACCTGGAACAAACGACGGGCTAGACTGAGAGCAAGCCCCGACTGATTCTAGTCAAGAGGGGAGGTTTACAGGGAATCAAGGTCATCACAACGAGATAATCCCCTGAAAACTGCCAAGTTAACAAAGTGTAATCCCGAAAATCCCCGGTCGACGCGACATATGGATAAGTGAAAAGCACGAAAAAACATTCGGATTAAAATTACTTAAATTTAAAATCGAGGATTCGGATTAAAAACACTTAATTCTTATTTTCAAGTTAAATCCATTTATGATTTGAAAATGCGTTCGTAAACACACACTAACACGCACAAATATACACTGACACATACATGTATAAATACAGCTTTTGTGTTTACATATCTAAATTGATGAATCAGTCTATGTATGCAATCATTGGTAGACACAGGAACTCTTTTTAAATTAGAAAAATGTGGATAGAATTTGTCTCACACGAAAGATTATGGGTCCACGTGATTACTTAGGTAGATAAGTTCAATGTCAAACCGACATTAATAATCTCATCATATATATCCGAGACAAATCAGGAATGCATTATCATCATAAATCTTTTAACGTCCATCGTTGGGTAAAGACCTTCCTCAGTATTCGCTTCACCTTTCTATCGTGGGCGTCACGGAGCCATTACTTTCCGAATTTGTCTTCTTGTATTCTGTCGGCCTTGGTGGTGCATGTGATTTCTGAGGATCCATGAGTGATGTCCATCGGTTGTTTGTTATTCTCACAACATGACCAGCCCATTACCATTATGGTTTACTAATGGATTCTCTGATTTCTCAGATTTCTGTTTTTTCCCTGATATATTGTGCTCTGTTGTGATCTCTCCATGTGAGGTTGAGCATGATTCTTTCATGTGCACGTTTCATGGTTCTCATTTTGTAGGTCAGTCCATTGGTTAGATTCCATGTATCCGCTCCACAGGCAACTATCGGGAGGATGAATTGGTTGTATGCCCTTCTTTTTAGGAGTAATGGGATTTGCTTGTTTTCTCCTGGAGATTAGTTGTCCTAGGTAGATGTAGTGGTCTACTTTCTCCAGTTCCGAGTCCTGAATTTTGATCGTCGTGTTCTTATTTCCGATGTGATGATTGCACATGACCTTCGTTTTCCTGAAGATTATGGGAAGGTCAACTTTGTTGCTCTCTTCATTCAGTTCATCTTGCATCAGTTGGAGGTCGTGAAGGTTCTCTGCAAATAAGGCGTCGTCGTCTAGAAATCTGAGGTTGTTTAGATATTCGCTGTCTATTTTGATTCCTTTATTTTCCCAGTCAGGGTTTCTGAAAATCATCTCAAGGCAGGATTTGAAGAGTTTGGGTGAACTGATATTACCTTGTCTTACGCCTTTTTCGAGCTGAAAGGGCTCCAAGTCTTTATGTAGTCTGATAAAGGAGCTGCCGTGACTGTATATATGTTGCAGTACTCTGACGTATACAAGGTTTTGAAAGCTTACTTGAAGTCTATAAATGCAACAGTGAGTGGCATTTTGTATTCTGCTGCCTTTTCTTTCAGTTGATTCATTGAATGGAGATGGTCCATGGTCGAGTAGCTCCTTCCAAAGCCAGCTTGCTTCCGTGGTTGGTTTACATTTAGTGCTTTTGTGATTCTGTTGGTGATGATTTTTGTGAAAGGTTTGTAGACTCAGTTGAATAGGCTTATAGGCCTGTTGTAATTGAGGTCTTCCAAGTATCATTATAATATGATATAATATCTGATGTGTGATTGGTTTAATTCATAATGTGTTCGATGCATTCGACATTAAACATTAGGTTGAGTTAGAGTAGAGCTCGACTTATGATCATTTAAAGGATTCGCTAGACTGACACGTTTATGCCTCTGCCTTGTTTGAACTTCCTTGGATGAATAGAAACCCAAACAGGGCAGAAACATAAACATGTTTGTGTAGCAAATCCTTCAATTCATTATATATATATATATATATATATATATATATATATATATATATATATATATATATTATTTCACCATCTATAATCTGCTACCCCGGATAATCAGCGGCACTGATTGAGCTTCCATTTCGAATGAAAATGCATTATCCCGTGTATACTGCAGATTATAAGAGACTTATCTATCTATATATATGTTCATATCTATCAATCTGTTCAGTCTGTTCATATGTATCAATTTACCTATCAGTACATATCTATTTATTTCTACATATCTACCTATATCTGACCATGGGTTATCTGATCATATCTATCAATCTTTCTGCTCATGTCTATTTATCTATCTATATCTGATCATATCCATCTTTTTTTATCTGATAAAATCCATCTATCTATCTATATCTGGTCATTTCTAGCTATTTTTCTGTGTATCTATCTATCTCTGTTCATAACTATCTATCTGCCCATATCTAGTTCAGTTTATCATATCTACATCAGTATTTGTCTACCAAGCAGATCTCCTTTATTTCCCAAATGCACGACAATAAGGATTCCTGGGCGCTTCCTTTATGAAGATTAAAGAATTAAGGTATTTCAAACGTTGATTCGACAACGGATTAAAGCCTTCATTAGAATTGCGAAATCTAGATCTAAAAACATTACAATCAAACATTTAAAAGCTTAGACAAAAACAAATACCCCTAAATAACGTTAATCCAAGTTTTGAAAATAAATTAAAAAGCCAATAATCCTTTTGGCTTAAAGGACCGATTATCTCTTCGTAATGGCTTCTCGTTTGGACGGAGAGAAAAAACTGAAATACGACCGATTGTACAATATGGTTTTATTCTTGAATCTTGGGATCACTGATCGAATTTTTAACAAAGCCATTCTAGATCGTTCCGTTTCTGCTGCTATTAGGTTCTAATTAAACCCTTTTATTGACAGCAATATTTAAGTAATTGTAAATCTGCATTGTCTTTGGGATATCAAAAACAATATATTGCACAGCATTTTCTTGTCTTACCCCTTTTTTACCTTGTCTTACCCCCTTTTTTTACCTTGTCTTACCCCCTTTTTCAAGCTGAAATGATTCCAAGTCTTTTTGTAGTCTGATGAAGGATTTAGTATTCAGTATTTCCTGAATATTGAACTAATCGAAATGTAATATCAAGTGAAGATACAAATTACCAAGTTTAACGTAACATAAAATTATATTTCTAAGTTACGTCACCGGATGTCACTGATGACGTAAATGCAACAGACGACGAGTGTATGGATTAGGTTGCCACACATGAAATCTCCTTTCAATCATAATGTAGAGACTAAATCTAATAGTGAAAAAATACTCATATGATAGCAATTTTAGTAGATTCAATGTAAATAAGGATACAAATAGTTATGATTAGAGGTTTTTGAGCCTTTATCTGCAATAGTGTCTTCCGGAAGAGTTGGATAAATTTTCTGGTAATGAAGTTTAAGATGCTGATAACGACATCAAAGTATTTGGACTGAACACCACTAAGGAGCAACTTCATATCTATAATAAAAGTTTCAATGATTGGGGAGCCATAATTCATAATTCACTGAACATAATCGGATGACATGTTATCCTTCGAGGATTGTTAGAAGGAAGCGATTGTTTTAAATATGTCTTATTGAATGTTTACTGTTTATTTGTTTTTATTATACCATCTTTTATTTTGATGAAAAAAAACAATATTTCATTTACAGCAATCTAATTGCAGAATCGTTGTCGCCAACATTGCTTTGCCAAGTTTCTTTGCGAGCAACACCAAATCAACATATATATATATATGTATATATATGTATATATATATATATATATATGTATATATATGTATATATATATATGTATATATATGTATATATATATGTATATGTATATATATATATATATATATATATATATATATATATAGAGAGAGAGAGAGAGAGAGAGAGAGAGGATAGAGAGAGGGGGGGGAAGAGAGAGAGGAACAAATTGGAAGAGAAGAACAGAGAAAAGGTGTCGATACAATGCATGTATCAGTTCTTTGATGCTCATTCCCTTTTCTTTCACTTTGAGTTATTCCGCCATCTGTCGGTCAGCCTGGGTACTAGACAAAATGGCCGAACATGATATAAGCCTCTGCGCTTCGAGATATATGAAAAATAAAAAGGCAGTTCTAAAAAGGAACAACTACGAAGATAACAACACTTCAAATATGCGATAGAATTTATCCCACCAGGTTTTGAGAGAGAGAGAGAGAGAGAGAGAGAGAGAGAGAGAGAGAGAGAGAGAGAGAGAGAGAGAGAGAGAGAGAGAGAGAGAGAGAGAGAGAGAGAGAGTGTGGGGAGGTGGGCAGATATGTATGGGAGAAAGATAAAAAGAGTGGGTTAGAGAAACTTTGTTAATGTTTCAATCCACATGATCTTTATATCCTGTTCTTTCCCCTGCTAGGAGACATAAAAGAGATAACGTTGACCACAGAATGCCTTTTATAGCTACCGATGCAACAAATGAATTCCCATTTATTTCATATTTATTAGTCACCACCGACAGTGTCCAAGTGCAAAATACCCAAGTTTATCTTGGCCTGGTGGAGTGTATCAAACTACATTGAAAAAAAGTGTTCATTTGGTCCAACTCGAAAAAATTATTTTGTTGAAAAAAAAAAAAATGTTGTCAATCTAAATTTATTAGTTTGTATGGAAGTAATTTTATGATTAAATATGATAAAATTCACTTTGAGATGAATAAATAGATTTGAGTGTAACAAATTAGAGTTATTTTTTGAAAGTTGTACTACGGGACAATTTTTTTAGTGAATATATATTTGTTAAGAACATCGATTATATCTTTTTATTATCCACCTTTTATCCGTCTTCAGACACAAATTTTATGACGAGTTGTAATGTTTTCGTAAGAAATTCAGACAGATAGATCAGCCCCCTAACTTGGAAAAAAACAGTATCGTATAGAAATTCCGACATCATTGGATTGGACGAAATTGTGAAGAGAAAAATGATAACTAGGAAATTCATACCTACATTCTGCTCTTTCGTAGACAAAACTTCACTTGCATATAAGAAATGTTCTCACCAAATGTACAACTTACCTGCAAAAAGAAAGAAAAAAGAAATATAGGAAATTATATCCACATCAATTATCCATATTTAAAATATAATTTTATTTCAGGACGAAAAGACTTAGATACATACACATGTATGCATTAATCCAATTTATAGACAATGCATGATTTATGAGTATTGTGGGAAATTTTTTCTAGTCATATGATTTATGGCGGCTAACCCCGAGGGGGATTGACGATATGACATCTGTTTCTTTTTTTTACAACGGCTAACAGACAGGCATGTGAAAAAAGATGAAAGAAATCTATTCAGAATGAATAGATAATAGAACCACTAATTAATCTCGTCAAAGCAGTATTTCGGCTAGCCAGCACTGGTCACAATATACAATCATCAGCCGAAAGAGATATGACAGATATCTTTATGAATATATCAGTCCTACAAAAAACAAACATTCACACACACACAAACACACACACTCACACGTATAAACTATGATAAATAAGTCCTCCCAGCCTATAAATACGGATATACACAACTAGAGATTAAAACGAAATTACCTGAAGAGGCTTCTAAGAGTCGAAACACGCGTAGTAATATCTAAAATAATCCTAAATTATATTAAAAGTGCACATTTTCTTTTTTTCAAACATTAACTTCCTTTTCATTGGATTTATTGAACTTAATTATCAAATCATTTATTTCATTATATATTTATATCATTTATTACACACACACACACACACACATATATATATATATATATATATATATATATATATATATATATATATATATATATATATATATATATATATATGTATATACTTCGAAGTACTGAGAGTTTTGGACAAACAGTGACTGGCATGAAATACCAATGTAGATGATCGTTACAGCTCAGAATATTCTAGAAGACAACAAGATGGGAATGAAAACGCACGCACACATACATACAGTGTGTAAGAGAGAGAGAGAGAGAGTGACATTTGCTTATGAATACACGCACAAACCCTCACAAAGATATAAACCATATATATATATATATATATATATATATATATATAATCGGCGAGACCATATCCCTAGCGGCAGTAAACATTACATGTTTACAGAAGAGTAAAAGAGTCAGAAATAACTTTTTCCGGAATTAGACAGAAACGGAAAAAGGCCAGTTCTTTCATTCATGTCGTCTACACTTCAAGATGGAGGCGATGACAGACACTTGTGAAACTAAAAGTAATTCTCCTCGAAAAAAAAAACAAAACGAAACGAAAACAACAAAAATTTACAAAAAAACACATCATCTGTTAATTTCAGTCTGTTCCTATCTATCTATTACAGTCTGTTTATACAATTATATCAATTTGCTCTTTTTACCTCTGCCAATGGAGAGGTATATGCAGGTCCGTCTTTCCATCTCTCCGTCTGCCTGATATTTTTCCTTTCTTTTTTTATTACATCTATGCATACGCTCCTGATTGTCCACACGATATCTCCAAAAGTTTGCAATATATTCAGAAAAATCTCTGTGGAAGGGGGACAATGGGCTGTGGGAAAAGGAATTAGATCTTTTGCACAATTCCCTACCCTGGAAATGGTGTTGGCAGAGGTAAGCACCCTCTACGTGCTCTCTTGTTTCTCATAGTTCTTCATATTCTCCCTATCAATTTATACCTACGTCAGTCTCTTTGTGCCAATCTCTCTGCGCAATTTGTTCTTCTCTATCTATATACACTGAGGAGCTAAACCATTTGAACCAACGAGATGTTACAAGAACGATAGCTACCATCTCCTAACAAATACCAAAGTCGGAATCAAAGTTATATTTGTTGCTAAGTCAGCCTCGAGAACTTGATTTCGATGCGTCCAATGCCACAGATGTACGCTAGAAAAATAATTTGATTATTTTGATGAAGAGCGAATTTTTAATTTCCAGGAGCCTGGGACACAACATTCCCGAACGGCAGAGCTTGTAATATTTAAAAGACCTGTTGTTGACATCTTGGCATCAATTCTCTGGCACAAACTTTGGGGTTTTAGTAGAGTCCATTCCTCATCAGGAGGACTCATTTTGCGAGCACATTCGCGATGAACATATTATTAGACTGGTGATCATAATGTTTTGACTCATCAGTTATATATATATATATATATATATATATATATATATATATATATATATATATACACGTTTTGCACATTTCTGCTGAAAAAGAATTTTCATACAACCCCAAATACAGTTTTTATACAGCCCAAAATCATCCTCCGATGTTATGTCATGCAAGTCAGTTACTTTCCAATTGCTGTTAATCTACTATTAATATATATATATATATATATATATATATACATATATATATATATATATATATATATATACACACACAAACAAATATATATTCACACACACACACACACGTATATATATATATATATATATATACATATATATATATATATTTATATATATATATGTGTGTGTGTGTGTGTGTGTGTGTGTATACATATATTATAAAGAAATCGATATACATTCCAACGAAATAGAATTTCGAATAAAAATATAATGCATATATATATATACATATATAGACGACAAGTTTCCCTCCATCGTACATTCACATGCATATAGAGCAATCAGATACTTATCTATTTCAACACTTCATGTAGACTTGATGGTGTCATTCATGTAAATATAGAGAATTGTGTCCCTAACGCGCTTCCATAGATCGATAGACAATGTTTTTAAATTCACTTTGGTTTGTATTCACAATCAAACCGTCATGTTCATGATTTTAGCCCGCGTCTTTTTAAGCACAGACACGGAAAGAAAAAACGACCAAAACTCCAAGAAAAACAAAAACAAATAGAAAAAAAAAAATAGAAAATAGAATAAAATAGCAAAAAAGTAAAGAAAAAAAAGTTTAAATAAAAAAAAGAATGTAAAAAGAATGTAATGTCTGGTCTGTTACATAAGAACATCGGAATATCTGGATGTCAAGGAATAATTCATGTTGGATGTTCTACATGGCATACAACCAGGCAAGGAGAGGAGAGCGAAAGAAATATGACTGGAGAAGGCTGGAGGAAAGAGAAGAAAATAGAGATTGTGAGAAAGAGAGATATTTTGAAAGGTAAACACTGGAGAGGGAGTTTGAGATGGTCTTGTCTATAAGTTTGAGAAAAGTCATAAACACACCAACTTTTGTTCAGACTGACAATCTAAACTTGTGTTTTCCGTCTCTATTCTTTTCGACCAATGATTTAATGAGGTTCCACGTGTTGTATGTTAAGTTGTGTTTTGGTAGTCTAATATTTATGAATAAATTTCACTAAACTATGATTTTAAAAATCACTTAGACTTTATTTCCTTACAAAACGAAACAAAACAAAAAGGGGGGATATAAGAAAAAGTTATTCCTGTGTTCTTATGTAACAGACTAAAATTTACATTATCCTTAAAAAAACAACTTTTCTTTTACTTTTTTCTTATTTTATTTTGTTCGATTTTTATAAATTCATTTTATCTGTTTTTGTTTTTCTTCGAGTTTTGGTTGTTTTTTTTCCGTATCTGTGTTCTTTCCTTACCTAAACTTTATTTTGCTTTTTCTCCCTTTATAAGGAAATGGAGTGTAAGTGTGTTTTAAAAACTATGGTTTTATGAAACAAGCAGAATACTAAATCTAAATCCCATTTTCGATGTAGACACAACGTTCCTGACTCATTCCACGACCCGCTCCTTATATTACATTTTACACTTGGACCGAAGAATGAATCAGCTGAAACGTTGAATCTACATCGGAAGTAGAAATGAGAGTTTGGATTGTCCGAACAAAAGTTGGCGAGAGTGGGAGAGAAGAAATACAAAAAGAGAGGAAAAATAGAGGATAATCAGCGATAGAAGTGTTTAGAAGGGATAAAAAATAGAAAGTGTGCGTGTGTGTGTGTGAGAGAGAGAGAGAGAGAGATATAGAAGGAGAGAGGGAGGGAGAGAGAGAGAGATGGATATGTTTGGTGAGAGGAAATAACACATACGGGAAGAGAAATTTATAGATGTTGGAGAAAGTAAAAAATTTAGAGAGAGAGAGAGAGAGAGAGAGAGAGAGAGAGAGAGAGAGAAAGTGAAGGTTTCAATGAAGATATAAAGTTTGAGACATTATAAGCATAAGAAATAGGCGGTAGGGGAAAACTGATCCCACCCTTACTTTGGGCAAAGCAGTGAACATTTTGGGCAAATCTGTAATTCAGATAAAACAGTGTGAATTTCCGTGCAAATAAAGCCCTTTGCCCTCCTTAACCGAAAAGTTCCCACATACCTGTAAAGCAGTACATATTTCTAGGGAGATATTAACATTTGAGAGAGAGAGAAATACTTCAAAATATAAATACGCTATGATAAGCAAATAATTAAATAAAAAAGATTAACTAAAAAATCGAAAAGGAGGCTTTCTTGTCTGTTGTCTTAAATCAAAAATTTATAAACAAAATATTGCTGCCCCTATATAGATATATCTATGATTATAAATCAATACTTTAATTGAACTTACCTTATATGTATTATAGCCTACTGGTTCGAGCTGAGCTAAACTGACTTTTATTTTAATTTTAATCCTCATCTATCTATAATTTATGAAATGATTCTGATTTTGAACAATGACAGCCCCTACTAATCTCAAACTAAAGAAAGTCCACAGTTTTCAATCGTGGCCATGATATCATAGATGGCAAACGTTTATTCAAACTCATCTATCACGAAGTCAACCAAAAAAGCAAGCTATAGCTATGTATAATTAACGTTGTCATTTTTTCTATCTCTCTGTCCATAACAATGGATTCATCCACTTAAAGGTAACCATTTTGCTGATATCTTCTACGCACCTCCACTGAAATTGATTCAGTATTTTCTTTCCCCAAAAAGTCTTCCCATTAAGATTCAAATATATCTGTAATTTTTTTCGAGGTGATTAACTAGTGTATAATTATACCTACTGATTAGAATAGTGTTCAAACTACTATACTGAAGACAAAAATCTTTGACCTTCGAAAATGGACATCCCCAATCCACTGCCCCACCCACAACTCTGTAGCCCCTCCTTTTTGATTCTCCTGTCCCAAATCGATCATAATTAAACCTTTAAAAAAAATGGCCCCAGATTCTCATGAATACAAATCTAACGTTAAACGATGAGAGCGTAGTCCCAAAATAGTATCAAATCGCGAAAAGTCGTTTCCGTTGATCGTTTTCGTGGAAAGATTGTATGCTCCAAAGAATTATCTCCGATTAATTTCTGATCAGATGGAACGCCTGCATGTTCTCTCACGCATATCCAATCAATGGGGGCCACCCACAACCACAACAATTCGCAGCCCACCACGCACAACAAATCTTTCGTTTCAGCACCATCGACCTGAAACGCGTAGCCAAGAAGTTAGCAGTGCGGAAAATGGAATCGGTGTGCCGAGTTCAAATTCAGGCTAAGACAATTAGTGTTCACTTTGCACTAATGAAAGACATGTAATCATTTATTCTCCCCCAAATAAGGGTAGATAGTAGGACAGATTCGACTCTTTTCCGTCCGTAGGCAGAGCAGTCTGAAGGACAACACTGATTTCAAACAGGGAAAGATCAATACTCTGTTCAACATCGTGAGTGGGTGGCAAAGGAGAGTGTAGAAAATATATTCCAAAAAAGTGCAGTTAACGGGGCTTTGCTGGAGCTTCGACGGGCCTAGTAAGACTGATGTTGATTATGATAAAATGCTCGAGTAAATTCAGCCTGAGACATCATCAGTGGTACACCAAGCGGATTGGTGATTGATAAAAACAGGTTTGGTAGGTCATTCGATGGGAACCGTTGTGTGACCATGGTATTTTGGTAGCATACTATATGATTAGTGATCAATAAAAGATAAGAAGTGATGATCAACGAATAGATCACTACAATTGTATTTAAAAAAAATTCAAAGCTGAATTCTGTCAGACATAAACTCAGGTATCAATTTACAATAAACTTATATCACACCCAAACGAAAAACTTATGGGGGGGGGGCTCTTAATATAATAAGGAGTAAATGTTGAAAGTTTCAACTCTCTAGGTCCACAAGTGCAGCCTGTGCGTGCAATATATATATATATATATATATATATATATATATATATATATATATATATATATGGAACCAGAGCAACTTAAAAACTGAAGAAACCCTCGTTGACAGTTTTGATTGATGGATTTTTGATAGTTCGATACAAAATGTCAGTAGATATATACTTTTACAGGAATCAAGGGTGAATCTCAGGTCCTCGTAAAAGCAAGATCTCGATTATGATTTTTTCTGTACTGGATATTGAATCTCTATAGAAACATGCACTAAATGATCTTCCCTTAAACCCTTTATACATTTGAACGATCAAGCAAACATATAATCTACACAATTTGGGGCATCTATCCAGTTTACTTTTGGATTTGTTTTTTTTTCAGTATCTCCTTAAAACACACAAATCCAACTAATCCTAAAATGAAGAGTATGCAACCTATGTTGCATACCAATAGTCACCTATTGAGCTGAAACATGGAACCTAACCAGGTTGACCCTTAAACTGAGAACCACGCAACACGCACATGAGAGAATCATGCTCAATCTCAAAAGGAAAGATCATAAGACAGCAAAGTATATTAGAGAAAAAAACAGGAGTCCGAAATATCGTAGAAACATCAAGAAACCTCAAATGGCAACGGGCTGGTCATGTTGCAAGAATGGCACACAACCGACAGACATCACAACTCACAGTGTTGATCCTCAGAGACCATATGCAAGACCATACTGGCTCTGCGATACCTATGATAGAGGGGTCTGAAGGAACTTAGGATAGGTCTATGGCCACCGACGGGCGTTAAAATGTTGCTGCTGTTGAACAGATAGATATTGGGAGCATCAGGAAATGATAGATGGATATGTAGGTATATACTGAGAAGAAAAAGATATAGATAGATACTGAACAGACATAGATCAATAGATAGTGAATCGATGGGAATCGATTATGAAAAGAAATAGAAAGATATGATAAGACTGAGATACAACGAGATATCAAAATAGATACAAAAGAATTTTAATAGATCATGATATATATATATATATATATATATATATATATATATATATATATATATATATAACATATTGTGATAGATTAGATACATAGATATTCAGTCAGGAATCGATCGATGTATGAGAACACTGAGCTTGATCAATCAATAGATGTATTAGTACTGATAAACGCCAATATACGTGTTAGCAAATGTCTGCCTATCTCTATATACGTTTAAGCATTGCAGTATGTACTTTAATACATCGACAGTTGAGCACACACACACACACATCCATCTATATATATATATATATATATATATATATATATATATATATATATATATATATATATATATATATACCTGCACTGATGTGAAAAGAATTTTTTATTGAGCCCAGAATAACTTGAGACGATGAACACTTTGTTGATTTCCTCTTCGTCAGTCATTAGTGAAAGCGAATCAATTCTCTGAGCTAAAAATCTTTAAATTCACGCCATAAAATCTAAAAACAATTCATATGAAAAAAAAACAAGACAAAACAAAAAAAAAACTCAAGATGTTGGCGTTATCTTCCCACGATGTGTTTCTTTTTCTCATTTTTCTTCATCATTCACATTTTTTTTAAATAGTTGAAATGGATTAGGTCATTATTAAATCTGTATTGATGGAACTATTTATGTACAAAATGCTTTGAGAGAGGGAGATATTAACGCATTCGCTGATCATATATGTTACGCCAAATCGGTGAAATTGCCTAATTCGCGTAATTTTAATTTTTTTTTTACGAAAAAATTAATATGCTGTTTCAATCTAACCGGAAGTTTTAATAAAAACTAGGATAAAACAAAAGTTTGTTAAATCGAACTTTTTCACAAAAATTATTAAATACGTGATCTTCCCCACTTTTTTTTTGCAAGAATGAATGAAAACATTTTCTATTTGAATTACATTTCATCTAATTAAAACTAATGTATAAAAAAAGTATTTTACGATCAAAATTTTATATAATCAAAGTGAAATCAAACTTATTTTTTCAAAGAAAAAGTAAATTTCGCCAATTAAGGAATTAAATGGATTCGGCGTAGCACACACACACACACACATATATATATATATATATATATATATATATATATATATATATATATATATATATATATATATATATGCCGTTAATGCAAAGGCCCAAATAACTGCTTTCAACCCGAATTCTCATCTCCTTTATTCTCGGTCTAACTTCTTATATATATATATATATATGTATATATATATATATATATATATATATATATATATATATATATATATATATATATATGTATATATATGTGTGTGTGTGTGTGTGTGTGTGTGTGTTTTTGTATTGTGGATGTGAAGTGATTCGACACAATGTAGGTGAAAATGACTATTGGAAGTATTAGAGAAAAACTCAAGAGATAAATGTCACATCTCAATTTGTTTTTATTATATACCGTGGGTGCAGTTCGATGCATGTCAATGGGGGTCAGTTATCTTCATTTTCCCCTGTGAATTGCCACAGACATCTTTTTTTCAGAAAAGGATGGTTGGCCCCCATTGAAATGAATCAAACTGCTAACATTCAATAATAATGAAAAAATTCCAGATGCAACACCTATCACTTGAGTTTTTCTCTTCACCTTTCAATTTACATTTTCAACTATATATATATATATATATATATATATATATATATATATATATATATAGTAATCGATCCCTATGAAAAAAATCAACGAGTATATTTGAATTTCTATGAAATGATTTTTGTAGGAAAGAAACTTCCGAGTTGGTTACAGCGGACTAAAAATTCAATTCCCTGTAAGACTGCAAAAGGTGTGATTTCTATGCCCTCGAATACAATGCATATAGATATTCACATATAAAGATACCTGTATATACATAGACACTACTCCCTTTCTCGTTCATAAACATAGATGTATAAGCATATGTATACATACACACTCATTTACACATACATACAGACACAAATATATACACATATACGAATATAGATGTACTCACACATACTTTTACAGACTTTCATACATATATATGCATATATATTCATATCAACATATACATAAATACGTATATATATGCATGCATACACACAAACACACACATATATATATATATACATACAACTACACACACACAAATATATATACATACAAATATACACACACAAATATACATACATACAAATATACTCACACAAATATATATATACATACAAATATACAACCAAATATATATACATACAAATACACAACCAAATATATATACATACAAATACACACACAAATGTATATACATACAAATACACACATAAATATACATACATACAAATACACACATAAATATATATACATACAAATACACACACAAATGTATATACATACAAATACACACACAAATGCATATACATACAAATACACACACAAATGTATATACATACAAATACACACATAAATATACATACATACAAATACACACATAAATATATATACATACAAATACACAACAAAATGTATATGCATACAAATACACAACCAAATATACATACATACAAATACACAACCAAATATATATACATACAAATACACACACAAATGTATATACATACAAATACACACATAAATATACATACATACAAATACACACATAAATATATATACATACAAATACACAACAAAATGTATATACATACAAATACACAACCAAATATACATACATACAAATACACAACCAAATATATATACATACAAATACACAACCAAATATATATACATACAAATACACAACCAAATATATATACATACAAATACACACACACAATATATATATATATATATATATATATATATATATATATATATATATATATATATATAAACAAGCTATAAAAGGTAAAAGAGTACGTGACTGATCTTGTCTTCAAAGAAACAATGTATTGATCTGCCGATCAATACATTAATCGAAAAATAGGATTGTAACGACCCGAAACAAAAAAAGGGGTTTTTGATCACCCCATCCCTTTAGGGAGTGAATAAGCGGTCGATTAGAGGTTGGGTGGTCTTCAATCACCTTTGCGGCCAACGCCAAAAAATGGTGAGTCACTGAATAGAAACTGTCACATGACCATGGTCTTCTGGCAACTTGTCATGGGGTGTGTGTGTGTGTGAAAAAGGGTGATCAATGAATAATTAACTATCCCCGTGTGTCAGGCAATGAGCCCCAAAAAGTCCTGATTTCCAAAAACAAGTGTGAATTTATCTGGACATAGATTTGAAAATCTTACCACCCCTGAAAACCAATACGTATCTAAATTTCCAGCCCTTTGGCTCATTTGGTGTGACCTATATGCGTGATACGTACATACATAGCAAACTATCCAGACTGAGTCCAAACTCAAGCACAGATGCCCCTACGAAAGGCATGAATACTTTGTGGGTATAGGTGAAGTAGGCACAAGGTAAAGTGAGTATCGTGACCGGGTGTTTGTTACCTGTAATTCTATTTCACAGATCGCAAACAGGCTGTGTAAATAGTAATGTGACTCTTGGACGATTGTGATATGATGGTTTTCGCAGTCAGCATAAGTGCAGTCCTTTTTTCCTTCAGGATTCTGTATAACACTTTACTAGATAACTAATCTTCACGCAATTCTCAGAAGAAGAAAAAATCAGGCGAAAAATCACCCTAGGTTGTGAATCTTTTGAAAGAGAGAGTTTTGCCTCCAAGGACAAGAAAAGGGGTCAGAGATCTCAAAGAATTTATCATGATATTCAAATGTCAATGAAATGGTCATGTGGTAAGAATCTGACAATCGCTGAATATCACGCCTCGAAACGTGGATTCACAGAGATCGCATGCGAAATTGTGGCCGACAAAAAATAAGATGGTGTGAGGAGCTAGACAAGATCAAGTTCCACTATGACCATGATTGGTTCCACTATGACCATGATAGTGAAGCAAGGAATCTTGGAAAAGGTGTGTGTCCAATGACAGACACTAAACGGCTTAACCACCACCATTTCCGGAATTCTACTCACTTCCACCTATAATGAGATCTTTTCCAACAGAACAATCCTTTGTTCCCCCCCCCCCAATAAAGATGTTCATATTTGTTGGCATATTTCATATCTTTTTCTTCAGTTCTATTCCTGGAGATCTGCTGCTTCATGTTGTATTTCAATCAATAGGAAGTAGGTCTCCATATGAAGTTCAGTAAAACCAATGTCGTGAACAACATATATTTTGAGGACAAAGACACGACGCTGAAAATCGAAAAGGCAGAAATGAAGAAAGTAGACCTCTACATAAATCTGGGACAACGAATATCCGTGAAATTCTCAAAAGAAGAAATCAAACGAAGGATCACCCTAGGCTGACAAGCTCTCGATCGGAAGATAGCATAGTTTATCAGAAAAAAAAAAAAGATGAGACAAAGATGTGGATATTTGTCTATGTGTGTGCGTGGAATGATAGAAGTACTTTACCTCGAAACTCCAGTCTAGTTTTTGTTATGTTATGGTATTTATATTTAATAAGAAAGGCAAGAGATCTGGCATATAACACTCACCCATGAAAACTCTAACAGCTACAATATGTCTATAAGACAGCATTGAATTAACAATCTAGACGATGAAGACGTCATTGTGACACGGGTCCATTAACCCATCTCTCCAACATCGTCGCCTTGCCTCCGGCCAACATATGGAAAATCCATTAACGACTTGACACCGACCGCTGTTCTACTTCCTTGTTGTTTAACCAACCATCAAGACATCACCATCAAAACCAATACCATCGATTATGCTATCATAACATAAACATGATTATTATCACTCTTTTTGGTTTTACCATTCTGATCAATAAAAAGCAGACGACAATAAATAATAAAAACTTAGGGATATACGAATTAGATTCTGTGCCATAAAAAAGCCAACTAGAACCCATAAACACTGACGGATATTTATGATCAGTAATTGACATTAAGAAACTTACCCTTGATTGAATTAAAGAAAAATGGGGCTGCTACAGGAATCGGACCAGTGACCGAGAGGTAGTCGCTTTAACATAGCATTGCTCTAGCCGTTGAGCTTTGTTGTGGGTAGGGCAGATATTTGAGTTGTTGCCTTTCCGCTGGGCTATGGAAAGAGCGATACTGCGTTGAAATGGCTACCTGTAGATTGTGGGTTCAATTCTTGCAGTAGCCAAATTTTCTAAAGTTGTTTTCTTATTCACGCTGTCTAGGCCAAAAGATAATTTCACCGTGTATTAACAAGACGTCGTTTCAAAGTGATATAACTCATTTATCATACATACACTGCGTGGAAGCAGCTACCCTATCATTCACAGTTTCGATTCCTGTTGCAGTCCAATTTTCTTTAATTGTTTATTCTATTTCCGTTGTTCAGGCAAAATGATACATTCATTTTATAATAGCGGAAGATCATTTCAAATAGAGTTTCAATATAATATAACGCTATTTCAAATCATTCTGTCGGATCATATATCTATTTCATCATCATCATCATCATCATAATGATAACACACATGCACACACACATATATATATATATATATATATATATATATATATCGTTCACATTATACAATTCATCAGTTAATTTCTAGAAAATATTCATGTCAGCTTCCATTCAGATCATAATATCCGTGAATATCTATTGATTTAATTACACCCACACACAGGCATAACCTCGAGAAATTTTTTAAAAAAATTTCTTACTGATGATTTTTAATCCGTCACGCAATGGTGAATATATATATATATATATATATATATGTTAATTCGGGCACGTTGGAAAGTGTTTTTAATCGATTGCCAAGTATTTGCTTCATATAGACTTCCGCTTCAGACAGGAAGTGGACTAAAGCTTTTTGGCAACGTGCCACGTGACTGGCGGATTGGTTCCTTTAACTTAGTCACGAATTATCTCCCACATCCGCGTCCCTCCAATTCCTCTCCTATTCTGAAATTCCCCTTTTTTTCTCTTCCCACGCCCCTTCTCTTCTTTCTTTCTCTCTCTCTTTCTGTCTGGCTTCTATTCTATCTACACGTATGTCTCTCGTACCCCATTTCTGATACCTTCCCTTTCGCCTCTTTAAGACGTCATAAACTTCAATAATATAGGTTGCTATTACTCTGCAAGTATTTTTTTTAAAGCAGTCTTTATTTTTTGTAGTTGTGATATGACAATATACATTCAAGGACGGCAGGTATCACGAGCCACCTTCTACTCTGATTGACTACCAAGGCGAAGGAAACTCCAACAGAAAACCAACGACCTTATATATGTATATAGCTTTGATCAGAATATGCTAATAAGTAAACACTGATAATTACTGGGGAAAACGCTGGAGATTTAAGAAGTCTTGCTATTACTCGATCTTCAGTTACTACCACAATATACCCCAGGTGAGAAAATGCACTTGCATGAAAAATAATTATCATCATCATTATAAGTCCACTGCTGAACAAAGCCCTTTCACATCTCCTTTTAAGATGGCCATAGTTGCTAAATCTCTGCCATGTCTTGCTGGCAAATTTCATCCCATCTCTCCTTGTGTTAGGCATTTTCCTGACTGCTTTTACTGTCCTATCGGCATAAATCGGTTATCCTTTGCTCTTTCTTCTTCTCGCTAAGTGCTTTGTTCATCTACACTTTTGTTGCTTAATCAATTGTTTAATATCCTTCACCCTGGTCCTCCTTCGAATCCACGTTCGTCCTTTTCTATCTCTGAGCGTTTTCCTTCGATATTTACTATGGTATTTCTCATGTAAGATAGAACTAATCCAAGCTCATCTGCAGTCGTACCGTTTATATTACAAGAGCTGCCATTTAGTACAATAATTATTCATAGAGCCCGTCAATCGCTTGAATCAAAGAAAGTTTTATTATCTTAAGACTTAATTGAAAAAAAAATGGTTCAAGATATTTCGAGCTTCGTGCTGATTGCACTTCGATATAAATAGTGGTATACAGGCATGATTGGATTCGACATTCCGACCCTTCCAAGCAAAAATAATCAACTCATTCGGTTGCAAAGTTTTTGGAACGACGAATTGGTTTCATTCAGTAAGAAGTCGTTCAGTGAACTCGGCAGAAAGATTCATTAGTCAAATGATTTGGGCAAACAAGGTGAGATAAAATGAATTAGAGCTTATAAGCAAACTCAGATGCAAATAGATTTTAGTTATGACTGGTAACAAATCACTTTCTTCCTAATGTGAACTCTCTAACTTTCTATGATGAATGCAAAGATAGATTTTTTTTATTACTTTCTTGAAAAGAAACTAAAAAGAAAAATAATAAGATAGAAACAGGTCTAGTTAAACACTCAATAAAAATCGTAACTTAACCAACGTCTTCTGGGAGCAGCCTGAAAAAAGAACAAGCCTGAACGCAGCTTGACACAAGCAAAAGAACTAATTTAACATAAAATTACATTGTAAACTGAACACACTACTACAAATTCATTTCGGCGGGAAATTAAAAAAAAACAAAACAAAATTTTTTTTCTAGACATAATGGGTAATCGTTTAAATTTTCTGCCCTTTAGCTCCATTGGTACGGTCTGCATACATGACACATAAATAGATAGACAGCCAGCCAGCCAGAATCACCGAAACACTGAAGAAATCTAGGTTTACAGTTACAATTTTGGTGACAATTCTTTTGATTGGCGATTTCTAGAAAAAGGTAAGGGTCCATTCAAATATATATATGCGTGTGTATGAAACAATGGCTCCTTCCGTGACTGGTTATACTTTGTATGCGTGATGCATACATAAATGACCAGTCAACCAGCCAGACCGACTTAAAAACTGGAGAGACCTATGTTGCCAGTTTTGATGACAGTTTGATTGACGTTTTCTAACATCATTATATTATGTCTTGAATATACTCTATGAGAAATGTACGTGCAAAATTACCGACCTTTCAAATATTCAAGTGTACTCTCAATTAAATCATTATTTTGCTCTCAGGACTCCCCCCGTCCATTTTCCCTAGAATCAAGCCTACACAGTCTAACGGTTATTTAAACACTAGGTGCCTTGAGGTAAAACATCAAGACAAAAGAAATGATCGTGCAAGAAGTCCCAGCCAAAAAAGATTCAAACGATACGAAGAGCAAGGAAAAAACAAACAAAAACAAAACAAAACTTGTCAGTCATTCAGTAAGAGGCATCATGTGACCAACATCTTTTGACAGAATGTTCGGGATGATCAAAAATTGGAAAAAGGGGTGATCATTGCTGAGATATTTTTCTCGTCTTTCGTTTGGCAGTGATCGCTAAAATGTCTGGATTGAAAAAAAAAAACCCGAAAAATATAACAAAAGCAAACAAGAGAGTCACCGGACACAAATAAAGGAAACAATTTGGCATAAGCTTATATCATAAACTGAAACCCTCACTGAAAAATTAATGGGGTAGTTTAAAAAAAAAACGAAAACATTTCCTGTGCAAAATGAAGAGTAAACGTTTAAATTTTCAATTCTCTTGCTACATTGATGTGGCCTGTACGTGGTATACATATATCCAGCCAGCCAGCCAGCCAGACAGACAGAGACTAAATTAAAAACTGAAGAAGAAAAAAAAAAAGAAGAAAAAACGAAACTAAGCTGATGTTGACAGTTTAGTTGATTGTTTCAGACAAAAAACTATGATCACTTAATAAAAAAATAAGAAGGAAAATCTCAAACAGTCCCGGACAAAGAAGACGTTAAAATATCGCGACTCAATTAATGAGAAAAAGCCAATCAGGAAAACAAACCACGTAAGAGGGGCATATGTGACTTGAATATTGAGTACATTGCACGCCTATGCGACAGGGTCATGTCGAAAGCGAGCTGAAGAATCCAAGAAAAACCATCTCATTCACCGAACACGAGACTTGAATTTAAAGAAACAACAGCTCTGGTTAGTCACTGAATAGAAACCGTCACATAGCAATGATCTTTTGGCAGCAGGCAGTGCCAGGGGCAATCAATTAAAAGATTGGAAAAAGGGATGATCAAGGAATAAGTTACTTCTCGTATCTCTGTTGGGGGGGGGGGGGGTGATCACTAATTTTTTTTCCCAAAAGAGAAGGGATCAATTTAGTCAAAAATTACATTGTAAATAGATCCTCCATTGAAAACCTATTTGGGAGGTGGATTTAAAAAGACAACAACCTCAAAACTTTTTTTTATGAACAAAATAAGGAGAAATGTTTGAATTTTCACTCCCCAGCTCAATTGGTGCTACCTGTGCGCATGCTACGTGCATAGCCAAACCACCTTGAAAACTGAAGAAACTTACGTTGACAATTCTGATGACAGTTTCAGTTGACGGTTCCTAAAAGTGGTTGGGTTAAAAGAGTATGATTAAATAAGACCTTGACTTGTGAGGCATTCCCGGGGTAGGATATTGGGGCGGGGTACCGCGTGAGGCAATGCCCAATGGAGGTGGGTATCGTTGGCAGACAAGTCGGAGGTCTAAAAGCGTTAAATGCAATTCATCAACCATCAAAAATCAGAATGGTGTTATTTGATTTTCGGCCTGTTGACCGCAGGCCCTTCTATTCTTTTTCTGACTTACAAGATTTATTTAGTGTTGCCAAAGTTCTGAGATGAAACATCACTATCATTTGAGGGAGCTGACTTTGTTTTTCAACCGTACCAAGAACAACAAGAATGAACTCCACCAGTTTTAATAACTTCTTACCGTGACTGATAATCACCAGTCTCTCTCTCTCAATTAAATTGAAAATCTTTTCATATCCACCAAAATTTGTTCTAGAAATACACAAGGGCTTATTTTATACTAATGTATAAATACTTCTATAAAATTAACATTTCCCGATCAATTAATTGGTAATCCGGTGTCTTTCCGACTAAGCTAAACTGACGCAAATTCATTCTGATAAATACCTTCAAACTAAAGAACTATTTTTTTATATTTTTTTTTATTCATTACTTATACAATAAAAAGTTGCAGTAATCATTTGCAGCCTGGCTTAGTTTGGTATCGGCATCTTTGCTGTTTTAACCGTCGGACTTTCGACTGGCCTTCCCCAGCTGTGAGACATATCTAGTAATTTCTAGCTTTTCGTCAATCAATCCTTTCGACCATTTTTGGTCGGCCTTTCCAGATTTGAATTCAGAGTTTCCCGACTCCTAGATGGGAGGCCAACCAAGGCTGAAGAGCCTGGTCTGCCCTGCTATACATGTCTCTCCCAAAGGCATTCGAGTGAAGTGAATGCAAACTGTCTTACCTGGAGTTTGAACTCAGTTCGCTAATTCGATTTCCCGTACTGCAAAACGTACCCCTCACATTGCAATTCTTTTCTGAATTATTCATATCTAAAAATACCCAAAAGAAGTGTATTCACTATCGAACGGGGAGTGACTTCCATTGTGCACAAACTAAAAAAAAAAAAAAAAAAAAAAAGAAAAAGAAAATCTGGTACGCCATTTTAGTTTTTTTTTCCCAATTACCGCCAGGTTGCGTCTTCTACTGCCCTCTTTCCTCCCAAGATAGACGGTCTTTAAAAACCACTCCTCAGGTAATTGTCTGCACATTTATAACTCCTATTCATACAACACAGCTGGGCGGATGAATTAGGACGAAAAGATATTTTTACGAGTGTTCGAGACAAAAGCATTTATTGTTAAACGCTGTGAGGATGCCGGGCTTCTTTGCGACTAGACTGACTGCTAGGCGCCTGCCCGATGGCGATATTTAGCAAGCTAAACAACTGCAAGTGTAAAGAGTTCGGTACCCACTAAATGTCCCACGATAGTATCGTTGTGTATCACCTGATCAATGTTTCTGCTATAATTGTACAACCAGCAAATTGATTTAATAACTTGGTACATGTTAAAATAGCAGTAACTTCCCTTAGACCCAAATCAATCACTACAGGTCTGGTTACTAAACCGTCAAAATACCAATATAATTTGGTAGCATTCTATGTTGGAGATGATCAACTAAAATTGTTAAAAAAAGGTAATCAATCAATAATTTACTTCTCTCAACTTTTGTTGAACATCAATCACTAAGAAAAGTCAAAATTTTCAAAAAATAAGCTGGACATAAACAAAGGGACCAATTAAGCCAAATTTATATTGTAAATTGATCACCCAACTAAAAGCTTATTTTGAGGGAACATTTTCAAAAAACAAAAAAAAGGTTGTTGTAGACTTGATAAGGAGTGAATGCTTTAATTTTCAGCCCTCAAGCTCCATTGGTGCGAGCTGTATGTGTGATACATACACATGTAGATACATTGCCAACAAGCCAGGCCAACTCAAAGAAACGAAAGAACTTCAACTTGAAAGTGTTTGTCGCAGTTTCGGCTGACGGTGTCTAGCATCTTAGTCTACTCCCTGTATATTTAGAAAGAATCAAATAGTCCACAACATTCATTTTGAAAAGATCTACAACTGAGCCAATATTTAGCTTCCTGGTCACAAAAATGTAAAACTACAACTTGGAACATACATACGGTGTCATCCATGAATGAGTGCATCCTTACTATTTTTTTTTATTTATAGAAAGTCAATTCTCTTCTGAACCAAACATTGCAGGATTTTATCATTTTTAATTGACCTTTACACGATCAAAACAGATATTTTCAGTGATTAATTTCGTCCTAACTCTGCAGCATTAAAACTCTGTCTCCAAAATATGAATATATTACCGTCCTAAACAGTGGAATTAAAATGGCTTATTATGATGATATCTATCTTTCTCTCTTTACATTTATGTGACTACCTTGGTGTGTTCATAGCTATGTATATACATAGGTCACTTCGTATTAGTCTCTTTATGATTATCTATGTCTATTCATAACAATCTCAGAGTTCAATCAATCTATCTGTCTCTTCATATATATCAGTCTATTCACCCCCCCCCACACATATACATATCGAGGGTTTCGACCCTACCTGGCAGTAGTGGAAGGGATATCAAAACTATAGCCACACTGAAGAGTTGAGAGTTGTAATACAACAGTTGCGTGGATGGCAAAATTGTTAATTATTTATGTATCACAGTCCATTCATAACTATCTCAGTCTGTTAATATCTACACATCTTTATCAGTTCCTCTGTCTCAGTCTTTTTCTATCTCTTTATCTATATCAGTCTACAATAATATTCGATCATATCTATCTATCTATCTATCTATCTATCTATCTATCTGTCCACGTGTATCTTTCATTATATGTATTTTATCTATGTATTTCTCTCCCTCTCTGTTCATATCTATATAAATTCCCCATCTTCTCTGCCTCAGTCTATTCCCCTGTATCAATCTATCTCACTCCCTTCCCGCCCAAGGGCTATATATGGCTGGGAGAGTTGCGGTTTTTTTTGCTCTGCATCGTCATAATTTATCAATCACGGTCTGTTTACAACTACCCATGTATTCATCTCACCCTCTCAATAGGTACCTATATATTTCCAGTCTGCTTATTCAGCAGTAATGCAAAAGTAATAGATTTCTATTTACCCCAGAAATTCGCCTTCTTACATTATATATATATATATATATATATATATATATATATATATATATATATGAGTGTGTGTATCACCCAATTACTTAGCTTTGTGCAGAAAGTGAGAAAGGAAATATTTACTTTCCTCTTCACAGCAAGCACCGTCGCTTCTTATTGGGATGTTCTCGCTTTATCATAAAATGAAAAAAAATCCAGTACTTGCTGCGGAACCCTTTGTATCAACAGCACGTGTAAGTAAAAAAGATTATGTTAATACTGCATAAATATACATAAATATATGTAATGAAAATAATCATCATAAGCAATTTAGTATCTGTTGTTGGACATAGATCCCCCTCATCCCAGATTTGCCACATCTCGCTATTATGGGCGCCGGGGAGTTCCTGATCTTGTCCAATTTGTCACATCATCTTATACTCTGCTAGCCTCGGTTTTGCATACGATCTCTGGGGAATCACTTTGTGAGTCGTAGTGTCCACTGGTTGTCTCACATTCTAGCAACATGATCAGCCCATTTCTATTTGTATTTTCTAAGGCGATTTATGATATTTTTGACTGTATTTTTTCCGGAATATATTGTGCTGTCTTGTGATTTCTCCGTGTGATGTTGAGCATGATTCTTCCCTGTGCACTTTGCATAGTTCTCAGTTTGAGGGTCAATTTTTGGGCCAGGTTCCTTTTTCCAACTCCTGAGTATACGGAGGACCCAATGGTTTTAGACTCTATACTTTACATATTAAACATATGCGCTGTTTTCTTTTAGAAGAAACAATATTTCAATGGCTTTTTATTTCATCACTGCATTTATTGATATCTGATCAATACGTTGCAGAGTTGAAATTTTGGGAGCCTTTTTAAAGAGTTTTTAGAGTGTGACGGAGCTCGAAGATGGTAGCCATTTTCTGGCTTTAAAATTTGCTAAAATTGGCTTCATGACTGGCTTTTAAAGTGATTAAAATGGGTATAGTTTATTTCAAGATAACTCAACAGCTAATATATATATATATATATATATATATATATATATATATATATATATATATATATATATGTGTGTGTGTGTGTGTGTTCCAAAAGCTTAAACAAAGGCATCAAAAGTATAATTGTACAATGTGCTAATCAGATATTGGCATTATAATGAAAATAGAATATATCAAATTCGTTCTACTTCTAAGATACTGTTCGTCAAATAACAAAAGTTCTCGCTCTAAAAGTACCGTTCTCAGATGTTGCTACTTTTTGCTATTCAAAATGGCCGCCATCCCATCAGAATAAAGAAAGAAAAGGAAGAAATGAAAAAAAAGGAAACCGAAGAACAAGGAGAACAAAGAAAAAAAAGGAAGAGAATTAGAGAGAAAACGGAGGGAAGAAAATATAAGAAGGAAAAAAAGAGAAAGACCAAAAAGAAAGAGAGAAAAAAGTGTAAAAGAAAAATAACGGAAGGGGGAAAGAGAAAAATCAACAAAAATAGTTTTGAATAAACAACGTCTACATAGTTAGTCGAGAAATGCAAATCGTTTTCGTATGTTGCGCAAATATTTTGATAAATAAGTTATTGAAAAAAGTGATAAATAAATTCAGTATTTCTTTAAGTAAATTTCCGGCTTCATGATGTCTACATATACTACACACCAACATACATATTTATATACATATTCGTATACATACATATATATAAGCACGTATGTATGCATACACACATATATACATATATGCACACGCACACATGCATACACACACACACACATATATATATATGTGTTTATATATATATATATATATATATATATATATTATAGGAAAATACGTATTCAAACATAGCAGACAGCCCCTATATGTGTGTGTGTATGCATACGTGTACATACATGCATATATATATATATATATATATATATATACATATATATATATATATATATACATATATATATATATATATATACATATATATATATATATATATACATATATATATATATATATATATGTATATATATATATATATATATATACATATATATATATATATATATATATACATATATATATATATACATATATATATATATATATATATATATACATATATATATATATATATATATACATATATATATATATATATATATACATATATATATATATATATATATATACATATATATATATATATATATATACATATATATATATATATATATACATATATATATATATATATATATACATATATATATATATATATATATATACATATATATATATATATATATATACATATATATATATATATATATATATACATATATATATATATATATATATACATATATATATATATATATATATACATATATATATATATATGTATGTATACATATATATGTGTATATATATATACATATATATATATATATATATATATATATATATACATATATATATATATATATATATATACATATATATATATATATACATATATATATATATATATATATATATATATATATATATATATATATATATATATATATATATATATATACACATATATATGTATACATACATACAAACTTATTCACACATATACGAATACATATATATAAATAAAAGATAATTTATTGATTTATTCATTTTTTTTTTATTGTCTGGTTGTTAGTTTCGGAAAAGTACGATCAACATGAGACTGGAATTAGCAGATGGAGACATATGTCCCCCAGGGGAGTTGGGCTATAAAAACATCAGGCAAAAAACAGATTAGCACCCGAATAAACAGACCCCCCCCCTGCACTCACATACTCCCTTGACCCAAACACAAACACACAAAGAAGATCCCCCCCTGCATTGGTACTTGTATAGATGTACGCAGACTGACAAATATCTCTGTACCCTCTTGTGTGCATACTGGACTGATATTGATGTGAAGTGATTTTTTAGAAAGTATTGGGTTTCTGGTGGTCAAAGGCGTAAATGTGAGTGAGAATTTGCAAATAGATATCGAGAGACTGAGACAGTCATAAACAAAATGTATACGTTAAAATATTCATGGAGGCAGTGAAGATGATGGATAAATAGATAGATATGTAAGGTGAATGAGAGATAGAGAAAGGTAGGAAACGACAGAGAGAGGAAGAGAGTGAGGAGCAGAATGAGAGGGATAGAAAGAATGAGAGAGAGACTGGGGAGCAGAATGAGAGGGGTGGAAAGAATTAGAGAGAGAAAGAGAGAGGAAGTGAGCTATGAGCAGAATAATAAAGAGAGGTAGAGAAGAATGGAACAGACATAAAAAGAGGCGAATAGAGATGACTTAGATAAATATGGACAGTCGAATCTTTAGATTGAGAAAAGAGATACATTTTATGTGATCATAAGTACTGTGGATACCAAAGTGTATGTCGACTTTTTAAGTGTCCTAATGAATCATATCGGCCTCTTTAGACCCCATGAACTAGACAGTCTGATGGACACAATGCTTCCTTATGTTGGAGAGTTGATTTATCCGGTGAGTAAGTCGACCTTAGTTTTGGGGGTCGAATCCGATATCCGATCTCAGAGAGAGAGAGAGAGAGAGAGAGAGAGAGAGAGAGAGAGAGAGAGAGAGAGAGAGAGAGAGAGGTTAATACATTGTTCCTTTCATGAGAAATGTGGCTCGACTTTGTGTACTACCACCTACAACACGATTTCAAAACTAAATTTTCCACCAAAAATCAATAATCATTCCAATTGTAATTTGACACCCAACAACGTTCCGTCTGTTAATCATCCTCCAAGCGTTAAATACCCAATTCTACCCATTAGTAACCCGCTTCTACCAAAGCTGCTTCTGCACCTACAGTTTATATCAAAAGGCAGTGACAGCCATTGCCAGTATCTGGATGTCTATACCTTTTACCAAGCAAAAGTACAAACTACCAAGGTGTCTATATCTTTTACCAAAGAAAAGTATAAACTACCAGGGTGTCTATACTCTTTCCAGAACTAAAGTACAAATTACCTGGATGTCTGCATCTTTTACCAAGGAAAAGTACAAACTACCATGATGTCTATATCTTTTACCAAGGAAAAGTACAAACTACCATGATGTCTATATCTTTTACCAAGGAAAAGTACAAACTACCATGATGTCTATATCTTTTACCAAGGAAAAGTACAAAATACTAGGGTGTCTATATCTTTTACCAAGGGAAATTACAAACTACCAGGGTGTCTATACTCTTTCCAGAACTAAAGTACAAATTACCATGGTGTCTATATCTTTTACCAAGGAAAAGTACAAACTACCAGGATGTCTATATCTTTTACCAAGGAAAAGTACAAACTACCAGGGTGTCTAAATCTTTTACCAAGGAAAAGTACAAACTACCAGGGTGTTTATATCTTTTACCAAGGAAAAGTACAAAATACTAGGGTGTCTATATCTTTTACCAAGGAAAAGTACAAAATACCAGAGTGTCTATATCTCTTACCAAAGAAAAGTACAAACTACCAGGGTGTCTATACTCTTTCCAGAACTAAAGTACAAATTACCTGGATGTCTGTATCTTTTACCGACCAAAAGTACAAACTACCTGGATATCTATACCTTTCACCCAGCAAAAGTGCAAAATACCAGGATATTGTTACCGTCTACTGACAAAATTCAAAAATAAGACGAGCAAATTAAAAAAAAAGAAGTCCAGAAAATAGAGCTTTTTTTCCCCTATTTGGACTTTTTTTATATGATTTTTTTTGTGGGGGGATTTTCTGGTGGTCTTTATTCATTTGAGCATTTTTCTTGCCACTTGAATAAGTTTCTAAAGGAGGGTTCAATTTACAATGTACGTTTGTACTAAATAGGTCCTTTATGTTTTGTCCGGAAGCGTTCACGCTTGTTTTTTGAAGATTCGGATTTTTTAAGCGATCATCGCCCTACAAAAGGCTCGAAAAGTAAACTATCCGTTAATCATCCCTTTTTTTTCAATCTTTTAATTGATCACCCCCCAAAAAACGCTGGTCTCATGACTGTTATTATTGAGTGATTAATCCGACCTGTGAAGGGAATGGAGTAATTAGACTGAAAGCAGGGCGGTACAATCAGTAGAATTAGAGTAAGTGAAAGAAGGAGTTGGGCGATGACGCGTAAAAAAATGGATGCACAGATGCCTTTCCCAGTCTAAAACATACTCACACTCACCCGAGATGCTTGCTGATGATTGTGTAGCGACCATGAGCCAAACGGACCCTTGCTCCAGCGGCCCCTCCCCCCCAGTCCATTACATGGAAGACGTTTAGTGGAGACTTACTCACTCAACGTCATGACAGTGACAATGTAGCGGCAACACGCCAATAGATCTATCTCCATTAAAAAAAAAATGAGGGTAAAGCGTGCGTCTCTTGAGAGACAACTCAATTGGAGAAGGAACGACCGGTGACGCAGTCCTGGATTTCATGCATGCGACAGCTTAGTGATTTATTGCAAGTTTCAAGTTTGGCCGAGACCAGGACTTTGTTTTTTTTAGTTTTTATGATCACCCCCCCGCCACCTTTGAAGAATGCAAATCCACTGGAGGGATACTTCCAAATTAATATTAGTTACCTAATTGCGTGAAGTTGTTGAGAATAAGGGTGTATAACCAATGCTTCCTCCCAATAGTCACTTATGGATCTGAAATATGGAAAATATGGAACATAACCAACAGACAGATTCTCAAATTGAGAACCACGCAACGTGCACATGAAAGAATTATGCTGGGCTTCACATGGAGAGACCACAAGACAGCACAGTACATCCCGGAAAAGACAAGAGTCAGGGACATCATATAATCCACTGAAAATCTCGAATGGCAGTAGGCTGGCCATGTTGCAAGAATGGCAGACAACTGATGGACATCGCAACACACAACATGGATCCTCCGAGATCACATGTGCAACCGAGACCGGCAGAATATTAGACGGAGAGACGAGCTAGAGAAATTCAGAAAGTACTGGCTCCGCGACGCCCATGATAGAGAAGTGTGGTGAATCCTGGGGAAGGTCTATGTCCAACGACGGACGTTGAGAGATTGATGATGATGATGACCTAATTGCCAGTATGGTCAGAATATGTTGGAAAAAAGCGGAAAATTGGTCATAGTTCAATAATCGTGGTGGGTTTGAAGAAAATTATGCCAACTACACAATTTAGCAGGATCTAAACAAAACAAAGTCGAGAAAGATTTATAGAAAGGAAGGGGTTGGTACATGTGGAGTAAAAACGTACAGTATTGACACGAATATGAAAATTCTATTGTTTTCAAAGAAAAAAAGTGACCTGTAAAGTCTTTAGGTGATTCTTTCCCTTGGCATTGATTGATAGCTCTCTTTTGACAAATCTGTAGTTGTCTCCACTTTCCAACTATTAGGGAGGAGAGGTTGACATTCGAAAATTGATTTGCACTTTGGCACTCAAAAGTAATTGCAGTTTAGCGTACATACAACCAGCTGAAAGGCATAGTGGGAAATTCGCCCTGATGACGAGTTTCCCCACTCTCTTTGCTAATACCAGGAATCGAACCCAGGACCTCTTGCGTGTGAGGCAGGCGTGTTAAACATTACACTATTTGGAGGGTCTGAGGGTTCTATTTTAGCCCCCATATATCACCTGTTTCTTGGCTTGGTAAAATGTCACGATGATATCAAATTTTCGTTCATTTCCATGCTGAGGTCGTTCTCGGCTTGATCGGTCAAATTTCTGGCTTTGAGTTGGATTCGTTGCAAATAGCTTTTTGTTGGAACTGGCAGTTGAACCTTTGTCCAATCCTTTTTGATGAAGGAGAAATAGAGTACCAGATTTCAATCGGGTACTTTCGGTGTCAGAACCCAATAAATTCAAAAGAAATCGTCACATGACAAAGGGCTCTTGACAGCATGTCATGTTGATGTGATCAACAAAAAAAATGGAACATGGTGTAATCAATGAATATGTTACTTCACTCGTTAGGAAGTGTCCGTTAAAACTGTTCGAATTTTCAGAAAGCAGGCAGCCTCAAGCTAAGAGACACATGTTGAAAATATCCACCCTCTAGCTCCGTTGTCAAGACCAGTATGCATTATACATACATACATAGCCAGCCAACCGGACCAACTTGAAAACTGAAAAAAAAACAAACTATTTTCTAACGGGCTACGGGACTGGAAGTCTTTGGTAGAGCAAATCTTCTGAAAATCATGCAAATAAAAGCCGAAATATGAAGAAAATTAAAGACAAACATTTTGAACCTGGCAAACCTTAATTAAAGGGAATGGACGAATAAGAAGTTCGTGTGAAAATTAGTATATTTACTAATCTACTATAGGAGAGGCAAGTGGGAGAGCAAACCATTCTCCCATATCAAACTTACATATATATATATATATATATATATATATATATATATATATATATATATATATATATATATATAGTAGAATGCGGATATAAATAGTAGAATGTATCGAGTAGTCTATGAAATAAATCCATTACATATCAGAAGTTGCTTTATATTATTAATATGTTATTATGTTATACCGCTAGCCTGATCTGTACCATATGTATTATATATATATATATATATATATATATGTATATATATTTTAAGAAATAGATATATATGATCCGACAGAATGATAATAGATTGCGTTATATTATATTGAAACTTATGATCTCCCATCATCACACGGTTAATGTATCTTTCACTTCAGACAACGTAAATAGAATGAACAGTTGAAGAAAATGGGGCTGCAGTAAAAATCGAACCTCTCACCAATGGGGTAGCCGCTTCAAAGTAGCGATGCTCTTTCCATTGAACTAAACAGCCGCCAGTAACGCAGAGGTTCGTTGTCCCAAGTTGATGTAGTGGTCTACTTTCTCTAGTTCTGTGTACTCGATTTTGATCTTAGTGTCCTTATTAAAATTCATCAATAATGAAGCATGATTTTCATGGTCCCCAGTCCGTGACCATGGACTCTCCCACTTGAAGGTACGAATTACGCTGATTGAAATATCTCCCACTCACGATTTGAAACAATGGACTTTCACACCGGGTATACTTCAGTATTTTTCTTTCTTTTTTCTAATTTATTTAACCAGACTTCTCCTGTGGCAAAAAGGACAAGAGTTTCAAGTTTCGATCTGGTGCTTTTTAATCTGATATTTTTCGTTCACTTACTACCCTAGATCGACGGTTGAGCTTGAGTTGAGCTATAGTACGAAGTTGACATTCATCAGATATGTCAGTCGGTATATAAACAGTGTAATATCGAGTTTGAAGTATTTTGGATGGTGAGAAATCCAATAAGAATAGATGATAAAATATAGATTATAGATATTATTTTGATATAAAATATCTAAATTGGAAACAGATCTAAATTTGGACATAAAATATCCAAATTAGCAACACTGTTTTATCTAAAATTATGGGTCTTATTTCGATATGAAGTATCTATATTGGAAATAGATCGGAATTTAGACATAAAACATCCAAATTGGCAACACTGGAGAGTAGTAACCGAATACTTCGAAGTCGTAATTCCGGACAAAAACTATTTTACATGACTATTATAGTATTTTACTTTACACGCCCTCAAGTCCAGTCTCTTCCCAAAATGCATCTTTTGGTACTGTCCTAGTTAATTAAAACGTACATTTCCAGTTGACCGAAACTCACCAGTGTTGGCCAGTCGGTCCGATAACAATACAGGAGAGGGCACCTTCCCCTTCCAGCAGGCTGTATCATATCCTAAGATGATTGCAGCCATATTGACCAAAAGCCGGATCAGCTCCATTAATCAAGCTGTCGGCCTGAGATATTATTAATTGACAACATTATTGATGGTGAGTTATTATCGGACAGCGACCCTAGCAATTGGCTTATCAGGTTAATTCTATCCTTGGTGTTTGGTCTGTGAAGCCATAAATCCATGGAGACCTTGGATAGAAGCTGAAGCTAGAAGGGGTGTTAAGGTAATTAGATCCATATAACCACACTAATAAATGCCAAAAGACTTAGAGGGACAACAGTGCTGTCATACTCCCCCAGGCAAAAACCCTTTATGGCCTAAACACCACGCCCAGGAATATATATATATATATATATATATATATATATATATATATATATATATATATATATATATATATAACTTTGATTCTGGATAACTAACAAACCAATCATTATATTTCAGAAACCATTAACCAAAACTATCATAGGTTTCTTAAGTTTTCAAATTGGTATTGCTGGCTGGCTATGCATGTATATATCACACCTACAAACCGGTCCAAGAGGGCTACAGGTCTGAAAATTTAAACATCTACTCGTTATGTCTAGAAGATAATTCATTTCTCCTTTTTCTGAATCCCCCAGATCGGTTTTAGTTACAATATGAGTATACTAAATTGGTCCCTTAGTTTGTATCTGACAGCATTCATTTTTTTAAAAATTCGGACTTTCCTAATGATCACTGAATACCAAAAGGCAAGGAAGTAACTTTTTCATTCATCATCCCTTCTTCCAATCTTTTGATTTATCATTCAAAACACATTATTCTGCCAAATGTGACGGTTTCAATTGAGTGACTAAAGAGACAATAACAAAAAAGTAGAGGTAGGAACATTATCTGGTATACACTGCTGTTCAATCTACAAATAAAAACCAACTTAAGAAAAATATTCCTCCAGTTAATAGAACCGCCGGCCCCTGAACAACCCACTGAGCAAAATGTTTAAGAACAAATTGTAAATTAGCTATAGTTATACGGATAATTTTGGTAAATTCATAACAAAACATAACAATAAAATAATTAGAAATAATACCAATGGAGAAAGCATAAATAAGCCAGATTGCAATTGTATCAACAGAAATGGATGTCCTTTGCAAAAAAAGGTCGCAAATCGAATATTGTATACCAAGCTGGAATATCAATCCAAGAGAAACCCTTAGAAGTGAAATATTACATAGGAATAGCTAAAACACCCTTTAAACTAAGATTAGCCCACCATATATCATCATTGACAAACAAAACATACACAAACTGTACATCACTGCCGATATATTATTAGATAGTATGGCAACTTCCAATTAAGAGTGAAATGGAAAATATTAGAACAAACACACAAATGCCAGAATATCGAAACCCCATGTTACCGAAGTCTAAATGAGGAATATGAAACCCACATCTTTGCCAATAGAACGAAAACCCCCAAAATAGAATTATTAAATAATAAATAAATTTCTATTAAAAAGAAAACAACAGTATTCATTACCCTACATATCGGTACACTAAAAATTAACCACCGTCGCTATCTTATTCCCTTCGTTATAATTAACAATATTTATAGCAACATTACTATTAACATAATCATTATTTCATACCTCCAGCCACTTTAAGAACAACCCAATCATCTTTTCATAATTATCTTAGATATGAAAAAAACTGACCGAACCTAGTATAATTAAACTAACATTCAAGGTCATGTGAAAGTCAATCCAAACACAGGAAACATATTAAAGTAAGAATGAAATACTCTCAAAGAAGAAATATATCACAGAAAGCTAATAATTTTACAACGTACTGATAAGAAAGATGCCTATCTCTGCTAATTCATAATTCTATACTACCATCAAGCACTACGTAAAACAGAAAAAAAAAACATAACAAGTAATGATCAACTAAACAAAGGGAAGAAAGAAGAAAAAAATGATATAGAAATAGAATAAGAGGAAGATCCTACACCTTAGAAAAATTGATTACCTCATCCTACCCTGAAACGCCCTTGATAGGGATCTAAAATATACCGATTCATTCGCTTCAAGAACCCCTAACAGGGTAGGGACATAAATCTATTTGATAAATGTATTTGAGTAGCAAATCCTTTGCTTTATCACACACACACACACACACACACACACGCACACACACACACACATATATGTATATATATTATATATATATATACATATTCCACTTTTGATTTTACTTTACCTTACTATTTCAATTTTATGAAACAAAAGAAGCAAAACGTGAAAATAGCTCTTAGCATTTGTTTTAGAGCCTTTACAGAAGCAGAGCGCCCGTCTTATCCTCACTTCTACGACACATACTCCAGTACCTTCCACCACCATAACATACTTTCGAAAAGTGGATGATACCTATACATATATGAGAGTATGTGAGCATACGTGCGTGTGCGCGCGCGTAATCCAAAATGACTTTAATTTCAGTTATTTTTTCAAAGATTTGATCGTATTCTTGAGCGTCGAATAATTGTTCTTAAAGTCATTTACCGTTCTTGATTTTTGTATATTTGGATTGTGCTCTCCGAGTGAGACCCAGTTGTTGATAATTCTTGGAGACAAAGTTTTTTTCTCCGAGTGTTTTTGTAGTGTTCTTCATACATTTAATTATTTCTTCTGTTCATTGTAAGACACCTTTTAGCTATTTCCTATATATATATATATATATATATATATATATATATATATATATATATATATATATATATATATATATATATATATGTGTGTGTGTGTGTGTGTGTGTGTGTGTGTGTATTTGTGAGTGTGCGTATACACGTATATAAACATTTATCTACATGCTGGCAAATTATGCTCATACGTCTGTCTCTGTGACCAGTCTATATGAGGCCGGGATTGTATACATTATATGTTTCTGGTTGCGTGTGTTGGATTCTAAATGAGGATAGTTTGGTCCAATCAGAGTTATTTCCCTTGGGAAGCATTGGCTTGACAGACATGGAAGAAGAATCAGACAATCAATGATTTTAGCTCGAAGGGAGGAAACTAATTATCGATCGATTGATTGATCGGTAGGAGTATTATAAGCGACAAAAGAAAAAGAAAGAAGGGAACAAGGATAAGAGTTCTGAATATGAAATACCGTAAAAAAATTCATGCTTTGTTGCTGCAGGGTCAAAATTCACTCCTATTTCTATTTCGACTGAGGATTGTCACGGTTACGTTTTTGTAGTATGTAAAATAAAGGATAGAATAATAAATATGTATTTATTAAGACGAAATAAGCCTTCGCATATTTCTTAATATAAATTTTTGTAAGTATTCAAAACGTGTCAGTTAGGCTCAGTTGGTAAGTGTGCCGCCTGCTGATTACCCAGTCGTGATTTCAAATCACGGTTAGGAAATCCTCATTTTATAGATCTACTTATCTGTTGAATTAGACGAGTATTGTTCTTGTTCTTATTGTTGTGATAGAAACAGTCAACTCCAGACTTGGACTGGAGTTTGACAAAAAAAGGGGAGGACCAGATCATGAAACTAATTATCAATCGACCGGTCGATCGTTCGCGAGAAGTTTAATGAGAAACGAAATAAATCAGAAGATGGGAATAAGTCTGAGAGTTCAGAATATAAAACACTTAGAAAAAAAGTTTTAGAAACGAAAAAAAGTTTTGCAAAGAATGAGGAAGGAAAAACAAATAAGATCAAGCTAGAGTGACATCTATAAAAACGAATTGTTTTGATCAGCAGTTCTCAAAGAATAGCAAATATTTGACAACTGGCATTGCACCAAGTTGAAATTCGCCAGATGTATTTGTTAGAAAACAAGGCAATGTCGAGTTTAAAGTTTAAGGGATCAGCTGTTTTCAAAATTCTAATAGAAATGAGTTAAAAAGAGCTAACCATAGATCTTTTATCAAAAACTATTGATCTAAATGTGGATACAAAATATCTAAATCGGCAATCGGTCAACTTTAAGATATTTTATATCCAAATTGGCAACACCAAAGAAATACCTCGAAGTCGTAGTTTCGTAGGACAGACAAAAATCCGGAGAAAGTAGCCCACTACATCTACTTAGGACAACTATTCTCCATGAGACCCACAAAAGAAATCAAGTGAAGAATCACCCTAGGATGGCAAGCCTTCGGAAGAGCAAGCTCAACTTTCAAAAACAAGACGATCCCAATAATCCTAAAAAGAAGAGTATACAATCAATGCATCCACCTGATAATCACTTATGGAGCTGAAACATGGAACGTAACCAAGAGACAGACCTGCAAACTAAGAAGCATGCAACTTGCGCGTGAGAGAATCATACTCAACCTCACATGGAGAGATCACAAAATAGCTCAGTATATCACGGAGAAAACAGGAGTCCGAGACATAGAATCTATAAGAAAACTTAAATGGCAATGGGCTGGTCATGTTACAAGAATGGCAGACAACCGATAGACATCACGACTAACACCATGGATCCCCGGAGATCGCATGCGAAACGAAGGCCGACAGAATGCAAGATGGAGAGATGAACTAGACAAATTCGGAGAATACTGACTCCGCGACACCATGATAGAGAAATGTGGCAAATCTTGGACGTTAAGAGAATGATGATGATGATGATGATGATGATTCCATATAGCATGAAGTCTGGCCCCATCCAAACATACAGTTTTGGAACGGGCACAGCTCTAGTACATATATATATATATATCTATATCATGTACCGCTCATTCAATATTTGGATGATGATATACGACAGGATGATGTTAATGACAATGTGGAAACAATTTTGATCTTTTGCCTTATCGTCATCAATATCATTATAATAAATAGTGCGTTTTTTTTAGTTTCTCTTTGCTCTTCCGTTTAAAAGTAACAACTTAGCGGACGACAAGATGTGACTGCCAATCAGTCGATCGCGATTTCAAAGCACAGTAGAGAGTTTTTACTTTAATTTGGCGAGGATCCTGTTGCATTTTTTACGTTTGAAAAAATTCAACCCGTGAATGCTTCTGGATCCAAACTAAGGGACGAATTTATCATTAACTCACATTTTAAATTGAAGCCCGCACTGAAATTTTCGAAAAGCAAGAAAAAAGGCTCTATATCGAAGAGTAAATGCTTAAATTTCAGCCCTTTATCTCAATTAGTGCAGCTTGTATACAGGATATATACATACATAGCTAGCCAACCAGACCAACTCGAAAACCGAGGGGAAACTTTGTGGACAGTTTTGGTTGACGGTTTGTAAAATTCTTCACTCCCCCTTTAATGATGCACTGATAGATGTTGAGAGAAACTTTGTCCAATATATTCCCATGCTTCAAAATAAGGCTGTACATGATTTGAGAGAGAGAGAGAGAGAGAGAGAGAGAGAGAGAGAGAGAGAGAGAGAGAGAGCGCTCAACCTCGAAACCTCAGTTTCGTTGGTCCTTTGGACAACCTGTTCAGAGGTAACCTTTCTTAGATGAATCGCCTTCTCGAGCTAGAGAGCTCCTACAATCCTGTAATCTAAGCATATTCAAGAGGGGAAGTTGATTCATGCCTGGCGATTTTTATCTTTTCTGTGTTAAATTCAAAACATTGGGACAGCGCAAACTATTTTTTCAGTGGCGGAACTACCATCACGATAGTGACAAGTTTGTTCGGTAATTGACCTATATAATCTCTACCCTAACACTAACCCTAAACCCAATTTATATCCTTTGCTGTTAAATTCAAAATGCTATTTTGAAAGATCAATTTTCCTTCTTACATTTGAAAGCGATTTTTCCTGAAAAACAAATTCACAGATTACATTAATGTAGTTAAAAACTGATCCAAGAAAATCTCAAAATTTGTGAGAAAATGCCGTCCCCCGGACAAACATCGTGCTGCAAAAAGGTAATGATCTTTTCATGCCTTTCCTAAAGGAACACGTGCGAAATGACACAAGCAACCTCGACCAATACTCGAACTTGGTTCACCGCTACCGTTATCTGTGCCGTTAAACGTTACGCTACCAAACACCTTTGCACCAACGTGGGGCAGTACGAAACTTTGAAGAGAGAATACTCCACCTCCACCTGTCCCTTTGCCTGTCATTTCTTTTTGGCTCTCTTTCAGCATCTTACTGTCTCTTCTACCTCATATGGTGTAATGGTAGATGTTGATAGATCCCTTTGCCTGATATATTCCTACGCACCAAAATAGAGTAATGCGTAATCCTGGAGTGAAAAGACTCAACCTTCAGATCTCTGGCCCATCAGTCCTTTCGCCTATCCATTCATTTCTTTTTGGCTATCTTTCGGCTTTCTGCTGTCTCGCCTCACTCGTGTCGCCGGGACACAATCGAATCGAAAATAACCATTGGAGCAACATTTGTTTATCGTCACTTTGTATTTTGGTATGCTTTATTGACATTTGTGCGACAAATGAAACAAGATAAGAAAGAATTATTTGAGGATTTTGAGCACTGAATGTTGATTCCACATTTGATCTCTGTAGACTTGTCTGGTTATCTGTCTGGGTTGGGGGCCAGCAATTTGATTTTCTCTCTCTCTCTCTCTCTCTTTCTCTCTCTCTCTCTATCTCTCTCTCTCTTTTGAAGTTTTCATTTGATCAAATCGGGCCTACCATATGTTTGTCTGGTTCACATACACTGTTGCTTATAAGTATTTGAACAAAACAGAAAGTTTTACTTGTCTTGCTGGGTTGTTGGAGCCCAAGAAAGAAATTTACATCAATCAGCACAACGGGTCTGGTTATTCGCCCGATAGAAACCGTCATATGACCAATCTCTTTTGACAGCTTGTCATGCTGGGGTGATCAATTTAAAAATCGGTAAAAAGGCATGATCGATGAATAAACAACTTTCCTCAACTTTTTGTGTTTGGCACTTTAATAGTGACATTTTTTGAAAACAAGTATAAGTGTTACCGGACTAAGTGACAAATTTAGCATAAATTGACGTTGTAAATCCGAATCACCCTACTAAAAACTTTATTTTTGGTGGAGGGGGGGGTTTAAAAAATCAATCCTTCTAGCTAAATTGGTGCAGCCTTGACGGGTAATATATGCATAGAAGCCAGCAAGGTAGACAGCTGGACCAACTTGAAGACAGGAGAAACCTAGGTTAACAATTTTTGTGATAGTTTTGGTTGACAGTATCTAACAAGGCATAAATCTACTCATGTTTTGTGGTTCTGAACGAAGAATTTCTGGAAAACGTTTCAATACAATTGTTTATTGAATCATACCAAGTGTTACTTCCGTCCAGCTAAAATCTTGTTCGTTAACGACCAATGAGATCGAAAAGACTGGCAAATAAAAACGATGTTTGTTTTTTTAATATGAAGGTAATTCTCATAAGCATTTAAACAGGCACAGCCTCTGTATTGATTGCTCTTTTTAAAATATGTATCAGTTTAGCTCAGTAGTATTCAAACTGTGTTCTTCAGAATCCCAGGGTTCTGTGCAACCTTTCCAGGGGTTTCCAGGAAACAGAGTGACATTTTTGCTATATATCTAACCGTTCTTTATTATATGAATGATTCCTTTACGGCTTTTACAATTAGATGTTTCCGTAAAGAAGTCCAGTGGTCACACGCACACAAATACGCACACACACACATATATACATATATATATATATATATATATATATATAGAGAGAGAGAGAGAGAGAGAGAGAGGAAAGGGAAGGTTTGTTTCTAAAGAGTGCCCTAGAAAATGTAATCATTGAAACAAGTTCCCTGAGTACTAAAAGTTTGAAGCCACTTGAATGCCATTCGACCAACTAGTTTTGAAAATCTTCAAAATTGTAACGTCAAACACAATAATGAGTGACTTATGGGAATAAATGAGATTCGTATATCCATATTCATATAGTCTAGAATATATATATATATATATATATATATATATATATATATATATATGTGTGTGTGTGTGTCCATTTCCTAACACACACACACACACATACATATATATATATATATATATATATATATATATATATATATATATATATCAGGAAATGGATATGTTTGATCCGACAAAAAGATTATAGATTGCGTTATATTACATAAAACGTATTTGAAATGATCTCTCATCACACGATTAATGTAACATTTGTCCTAGACAACGTAAATAGTATAAACTGGAGTTGCTGCAAATCTGCAACCATTGAAAAGAAACGAATAGATCGAGAGTAAACAAGATGAAAATTAGGAGTGAACACAGTTATTCGGGCCTTTGCATTACTGGCAGTTGTTTAGCTTAATGGTTAGAGCAACACTGCGTATCGGTATTAGTTCGATTCCTGCAGCAGGCCCATTTTCTTTAATTGTTTATCCTATTTACGTTGTCTTGGGCGTGTGATACATCAACCATATAATGACGGGGTATCATTATGAATAAAATTTCTGAATAACACGACGCAATTTATAATATATATATATATATATATATATATATATATATATATATATATATATATGTATATATATATATATATATTCTTCAAGTTTCATTCTTAGTATCTTCTTACCTGGCTATCTATTATGGTTACATTCTTAACCAGTCTGTCTCAGTATGTCAAAAGCAATTTATCAAGGTATATCTATCTAGACTTAGATTAGCTTGGCTCAAAGCCAAATAGAGTGCTGCCCTAAAATTCAAGAGGGAAGGGCCAGCTTATTTCGAAAATCAGTATTAGATACCTTAGCCGTCACTTGTTCATCTATCTTGGAATTAGGAATATCACATATATATATATAAATATATATGTGTGTGTGAATGCAAATATTTGCATCGATTCCAGAATGTTGGTCATATGTATGAAAGGAGCCGTGCCTGCCACAATCATAGTGTCAGTAACCGCAATCAGCCGAGTCTGTTATTACCAGGTAACGAAAATCGTTGTCCGCAGTAGCCTGGACGAGCCCTGAGCATAGTAAGTTAGAGCCGTGTCTGTCTCACTTATGTTGACTTATGAGGCCTTTACTACAATTCGACTATTTTTACTAAGAACCACAGGCAACATTTGTTGGGGATGAAATGACACAAAATCACATCAAATCTGCAACACTTCCCTTGGAATTTTTCATCAATTTTTACAGTGCTGTCGTCCCCTTCATATAAATACTTGGTAAATATTCATACTTCATTTTTCATGCTCCAATTTTGGTATTTTATTTTAGATTTCTACTTTTCTAATCATTCATTTGTTTGGAATTGACCACGTTTGACAATTGAAGGAAACAGGCGTGCTTTTCCAAGTTCAAAGAAATGTTTTTGAACTGATGTAATCAAAAAACTTACGTACAGTGAAGAATTCTTGGACTCAACTGAGCATTTTCTAAGTTGTCGAGGAGGCTTATACTGAGTAGCTAAACTAAGATCACGCGAGCACTGCCAATACGTCATTGGCCGGTGTGGCAGTCTACCACTCCCAATGTCTTACACGGGTCTGCAGCAAGACCACAATGGACCTTAGAAGGGGTTTTGAACGTTTCACTATCTTTTTGAAATACTTATCTTTGCTAAACTTTATGACTCCAATGACACTGACGTTTCTAGAGGTAATATAAAGAGAAAAACAATCAAAAGTTCATAGTTGGACAATGTTTTGAATATGTGATAAATTATGAAGATAATATCTACATTCATGAAAGTGTTAAAATAAGGTGTCTCATTATGTAAAATGAAGAAGGGGCATTTTACTTATAAAATATTTTTTATTCACGTGCTAAATGTATTAAGTGATTATCTAATTTATGATTGATCTTTTTCCAAGGGATGATTCAATATAAAATGGATTCAATATAAAATGGATTCAATATTGCTGTTTGATCGTTGGTCCCCTCAATGTCCTTGGTCATACACGGTTTGTATATAGGCTGATCTGGTCCTGGTTTTATATTAATTACAGCATACCTTAGGGAAAATCTATGATCAAGGGAAACTTCTAAAGTTGATCATTTCTTTTACCTTTTTCTATTTTCGTGAAGATCTTTCTGACTCTCCCTTCCATTCAACATTCCTACAGAGCGAACTCAGCTTTCATGCACAGGTGAGAATCATGCTCAGCATCACAGAGAAAGATAGCAAGACAGCACAGGGTTTGAGAGAAAAAGAACAGGCGCCAGAGACATCAAAGAATCCATTAGAAAACTTGAATGGCAACGGGCTGGTCATGCTGCGAGAACGTCAGACAAAGTGTGCTCCTAAATTGAAGTCGGCAAAAAATAAGAAGGTGCGACGAGCCAAACAAGTTTGGAAAGTATTAACTCAGCGACGTCCATGATAGAGGGGCTTGGCAAATCTTGGGGAAGGTCTATGTCCAACGACGAACGCCAAAAAGCTGATGATATTGATCAACATCATCATCATCATCATCATCATCATAAACAACAGACTTCAAAGGGTAATCATGATTATTACAATTACAATGATAATGAAGATGACTCTGCTAATTAACACCTGTCGTTGTCTTAGATTCCACCTAACACTTGATTCCCAACATTGCTGCCAAGAATTTCTTTTACCTTCCTCTATTTTCTCGAACGTTTTCCCCGACTCACACTCCTATTCACCATTCCTACAGGTTCAGGCTCTAGCGAATAACATAGATCTCTCTCCTAATACCAGTCATTCATGAATGTTTTTCCTTGAGAAACAAAGTCAGCTGATGTCTTTTTTCCTCAACTCATCATTAATTTTGGAAGAATTCCAGTTACTTAATCCTCTGCTTTGCCGGTCTGAAACCTCAGACAATCTTTTAGTTCTGAAAGAACATAGATTGCCAAGCAAGGCTTTCGGGTTGGTCATTATTTGCTTGCGTTGATAAAAGGTTTGTGATGTCTGAAACATTGGATGAGGATATGTCACTTGACACAACCACCATTAATGCTGACAAATCAGTTTTTATAAACCGTCAACGCAGACTGTCACCCATACTGTTAACAGAGGTTTCTTTATCATGTAAAGCTGTGTTCGGAATCTTATCCTCATCTCGGTTCATTTCTTGAACACAACGTTTCGGCCGGTGTATCCCTCAGCCGTCTTCAGGTGATGAATGGATGCATTTTTGATCATCGATGTGAGGTTGGGACGTCTCAGCGAACGTGCACATTGCACAGACTAATTTCAGGCGAGGTTCATTTCCTGTCCCAAACCCTGCAGCTGGTCGTAATTAATGTCAAAAATCTCCAGTTGTCTACCAGTGCCGAGGAGTGATAATTTAATCCTAAACAGAGTGCACAGATACTACACAGAGCATAGGTAGAGAGATAAGGAGTGACATTTTCATCATAAACAGGGTACAATGCTAGTTGATAGATATATATCATACGCTCACATGCATATATACATGATGAATAACAAACTCATGTATGTATATTTGAAGTCGGTATTTATTCACTTGTACTGATTTCGATGCCGAAGCAGAGACAGTATCAAATATTGAATCTAAATATATCCAGTTAAATTTGTTTCATGTTGAATACTCATGGGTGCTTGATTCAAAACAAAAATTGTTACTGGATATATCCATTTTTAATATCTAATGTTATATATATGTTTAATTTTATATATATATATATATATATATATGTGTGTGTGTGTGTGTGTATAAATATATATATATATATAATATCTAATATTTAATATCATATACATATCATGAATACGCACATGTACATATATCATAAATACGCACATACGTATATATATATATATGTATATATATTATGAGTACATATGTATATATTATGAATATATATATATATTATGAGTACATATGTATATATTATGAATATATATATATATATATATATGAAAACACACATATATCATGCACACATACTCGTATATATCATGAATACAAAGATAGAATATATATATATATATATATATATATATATATATATATATATATGTATATATAGCGTTTTATATACGTAGATATAGCAACCGGAAAAAGTAGATAAAGTGCCATTTTGACAGAAAGATATGAGCAAACACGGACGCTAACAGCCTGAGACAGACAGGTATGTTACACAAACAACAACAAAAAAAGTATCTGCAGAGATTGGGAGGAGCTGGGTGGCGTCACACAGAAAATGAAGAGAAAGACAAGTTTTTTCCTTGAAAAATACAGGAAAAAATAAAACATGCCTGGTAAGTAACACAATTGAAACTGTCGCGTGACCAACGACTTTTCACAGCATGCTGTGTTGGGTGATCAATTAAAGAATTGGAAAAAAGGGTTGATCAATAGATAGAATACTTCTCCCCCTTTTGTCGAACCAAGATCACTAATAGATAAGCATCAAAGCAAACAGATGCAAAGAAAGAAACCAATCTAGCATAAATTTTCACTGTAAATTGGACCTGAAACTTATTTCTGGGCAGAATTCCCCCAAAACGAAAAAAAGTTTTTTTTTTTTTTTTTTTACAATATAAGAGTTCATGTTTGAATTTCAAGCCCTCTAGCTCCTCTGGAGTGGTTTGTACGCGTTATAGATTGATAGATCGCCAGACCCACTTAAAAACTTTACATAATGAAGAAACCTGTGTTGGCAGTTGTGGTGACAGTCTTTGTTGACTGTTTCCACCTTGGTAAAAACAAAAAAAAAAACAGCAAAAAACAGAATAGACGATCTCAGTTAAAGAAAAATTTTCTTCTCTATTAATATTTTTCATTAGATGACGCATTGTCAGCCATTATTAGTTAGTTTTGACTAGTATTTTCTTTCATCTTTATCTTTTCAGACTCATCGCGAGTTTATCCTTTATTCCTGATCTGTACTGTTTACTCACTGCCATAGATTGACGGCCTTAGAAAAGTTGCAATGAAAGGCAAGAAAAAAAATTAAGACGAAAGAAAATACACGTCAAAAATTTTCAAAAAATGATTTTCCTTTCTGTTTCTTGTCAAACAACGGCAAACAGAAGTTTAGAACAAAAAATATAAGTGTCGGAGTTTTCCGGTAAAGTTCGTCATTTTTTTTCTCTCTCTCTCTCAAGAATCCGGCTTTTACGACAGCGTTTCTCGCTTCCTTAAGCGCTTTCATTTTTGACAACACTTTCCCTTTCTCTTGAAAAGAATTTCAATCAAAAGCCATTTCAACATTTCAGGGTAGGTTTTTCTTTTTCAGCTTCTAAGTGATTATTTTGTACTCCCTGAATTTTCACACCAGCAGCATTTGGTTATAAGGTGCAGACTTGGCCTAACTATCAACATCATTGAAAAAAGAAGCTGTGAACAAGTTTGAATTCTGGAAAAGGAAAATTGTTTAGCTTTGCACTAATGCTTTTAAGATGAGCATGAATCAACTTCTCAATACATAACAAATTTTTATATATATATATATATATATATATATATATATATATATATATATATATATATATATATATATATAACGCATTTATAATTATATATGTACATAATTTAACATGTATGTATATATATACATGATCTTATATATATATATATATATAATTCAATAAGGAGATGAAAATAACACTTGGAAGGTGAAGTGAAACACTGAAGAGGTAGGCGTTACATCTCCAATTTTTTTATCATAAGGTGAAAATAAAATGGTTATTTTGAATAATTCTTTGTTGTTACTTGATTTAATCGACGGTGGGAACCAGTATTCTCATTGACAAAAGTGAGGAGTGGCTTCACATAGGTTGGCAATCACCCAGTTAAAGAAACAACGATATTGCAATATCGAATCGATCGAGCCTGAGAAGTAAACAAAATGAAATTGTTAAATGCCTTACCTGTTCCACCTCGAATATCGCAGGACGTCGAGAAAGAAATCAGTTCAGAAGATAACAAAGTTTTAACTTACCTGGAAAAGAAGAAAGAAAATGAGTTAGCAATTTTTTTGCCTGAATTTATGACTCGAGGGATTATCATTATACACTGATTCACTCGGACGAGTATCCTCATCTTGGTTGTTTTTGTCACAATTTACCAGCCGTTGTATCCATTGACCCTCTTTAGGTGGCTGCCACAGTTGGTAACCTTCTGGGAGTTTTGAACCAAGACATTTATTCAACCCACCGGGGTAGATTGTTTTCGTTCCACTGTCCATACCAAAGGATATCTCGTATCAGTAAATTTTCCTTATTAACTCATAGCATTTTTCTAGTGTGAACAAAAAAATAGGGGCTTATAGATATAATGGGTTAAGTCATCTGAGTGATATTGCTTGACTGCCCCTTCCACTGGACCTGAGTATATAGAGTTTTTGTACCACCCAATCCAGGGATTGAACTCAGGACTTGATCAGCTGGACCAATGCTTTGAACCACACAGCCATTTGTCCTGCTGAAACTATAACAACCAAGATGAGGACTCTAGCGTGAGCGTCCTCTGATATGCAAACAAGGCATTTGCTCCTCCCTTGCTCTGGCCGTCTCACCTTATAGAGGCCAGGTATTGAGAGGTCACTATGGATAGTAAAAGCTTAGGATGAATCGCAGTTTGAGCCCCCGCTAGTTCCTTAGCTAACAACCAACATCCGGATATATCTTTTTTGGGTCCCAACTCCAAAAATATTCTTTTATCCCTCCCTTGAAAAGTGGCTGTCGACGCCCACGGACATTAGTCCGAATGAATCAGTGTTTAATGAAGGCATCACTTATCAGAAAAAAACTGCTTGAGAAATCTTGGACAGTTTCCAGTTTGAAATAAGAACCGCTCAGTAACAATTAATTTTGTCTTTATTCAAATCAGAAAATTGTCCGTTTCAAACAATCGGAAATCGTTTAGATTTAAGTTAGAGGATTTTTTTTCAAATCAGCGTTTCGTTTGTTTTGAATTGCGGAGGAAGCTGCTTATAGTAATCATTTTCATACAGGGTTTTTTTTAAAGATTAGAAACCGCTTGGTTATGATATTAATATGGAAAAAAAACGATGTAAGAAGATCAATTCACATTTACGGGTATAAATTAACATTTGCGGGTATAAATTCATTGATGTGCTATTAAGTTCATTGTTATAAACATCTTCACATTCAATCGAATTGAATCAATTCATATGCACTATGAATCAATCTTGATTCAAATAGAGCCAAACGATAGTCAATCGTAATTGATTCAGGGGCGGATCCTGGATTTTGTGCTGTGGGAGGATGAGTGGAAATAAATACATGAAAAAGAGAACGAATTTCAAACGTCATCCACAAGAAAGTAATATGTGATCCGGCATTTTTCACTTACATTTGAGCCGTAGCTTTTTAGTGCGAAAAGAGTAAAATAATTAAAAATGAACAAAGAAATTTATCATAGAATCAAGGAATAACAAATATGATAAAGAATAAGGAAGGAGACAACTTAGATTAAAAACAAAATAATACATATTTTATTTATCTATCTATTTTACTGGATTAAGTATTGTAAATAATTATTATCAATTTTTTTTGCTACTATTTGACTTCGATAAAAAATAACAAAACATTGAGATGATGGTACATAGTAGCAAAAAATAATAATAATAAATTTATTTTTGCTTTTATTGTTAATTCAAGATAACTTGGGATTAATTGTTATTTTTTTAATAAAATTTCTTTATTCAAATATCAATTTTAAAAACAACTGTGCTTTGTCCCAGCTTGCTGGACCCCTGCCCCCCTCTGGATCCGCCCCAGTGATTAATATTCATTTTTAATGAGACAAATTCCAAGATAAATCTGTCAAGTATCATTACGAAGTTCATAATAATGATATAGAAAAAAAAAAAAAAAAAAAAGACACGTGAGGGAAAAATACTTTTGAACACGCATAAAAGTAGAAATAATGCAACTGGGTGGATCTCTCAGAAACAATAAAAGCACGGACAGGAAAACACGAGTACACCAACAAAGAATATTTTATAAAATCTCTTTCTACTTATCTTCGGCGAATTCAGTCGGCGCGGCAGTCATTTTGAGGTTACATGGTTCGAAAGAAACAAAAAACAAAACAAATCCTGACCCCCACCGCCAACAAAACTGAGGTTCCAGACCTGACAATTAACAACAATTTTCATATCGGACCATTTATCCAGCAAGTTTGGGGTCGGATTTCTGGATTTTGTAGATAAATGTATCAAAGCTCACTATGTATTATATAAAATAAACAATGAAAAGTACAGAACTGTATTTCAGAAGATGAAAATTCTGGGAATCGGATAAATGGCCCGGTACTGTATAATCAGATAGCGACATTTCCTTTTCAGGCTGGCCCAAAATGAATTCACATTTCTGATACTTACCTGAAAGTTGATCATTTATGGTATTGAAAAGGTAGCAGGAAAAACAAAGTTATAGTTAAAAATGAAACAATTAAATATGCTTAGATGTTTTGTCGGTTGCCAACTTCATCAAGATGTTAGGAGACACAAATATAAGGGATTCTCAGAGGAGAGTTCAATTTATAAAGATCTCATCACTTGGGCAGGATATTAATCTTAATTACCCATGTTAGTTTAACGGGTGCATAGAAACACCCTCTATCTCTTATGAAACGTATCGTCGGTGAGTTTTAGTTTCTTTATATCCTAGTTCTATTTCATTTCCATAGGAATAGAGCACTCTGGTGGCTGAGGAGTTTCTGCGTAAATCAATATATCGCTTGAATTCAGTCTTACTGACCATCCGTAGTCCAGAAGTAGGATATAAGCCACCAGATCCGATGTGAGGGTTTCAATTCTGCCTCGCGGTACTGGATGGGATAAAAGTCTATAGCCTCACTGAAGAGATGTAATACATCGAAACAGCTGTCTGGGGATGACATAACAATAATATATATATATATATATATATATAAAATACATATTCAAAAAAATAGTTCCTAACAAGTTTTTTTCTGTGCCTGGGACTCCTCAGAACATGAAACGTCAGAAAGTATTCAGATATGAAAAGAAACATCATTTCATCCTCTGAAGACAGTTTGATGAAAAAGGCTTTTTAGGATTTTTCTTTTTATTACGTATCATAACTACATTTATGTTATAAATATATATTTAACTTACCATGACAATCAATAATTGAGCAACTGTAGCGTCAGAATTTGAAGTCATGAAAAAAAAAATCCCATGGAAGAATAAATACAGTCACAATAAAATCTAGTTATGACATCCACTGGAGAACATCAAAAATCGAGTAAAAAAACATCTAGGAACATCTAAATTCTGGATAATGTAGATGTTATTGATAAACCGATCAAAATAAGGCCCTTCAAAAATAAAAAAAAGCTTTTTTCGAAAGAACGATTTTTAAGGAGTCTAATGGAGCACAGATGACAATTTTTTAAAGTGTGGAGATAAAATGGTATGACCAGGAGCGCTTGAACACACAAACAAACCTACATATAAAAGAGGACTTTTGCCATCTTCGGTGATTAGGGTTGTTGAATACTTTTCCACAAATCATAAAGATTTCAGAATGCTATACCACCAAAAGAAAAACATTTGATGTTTATGCAGGTACCCGATCTTGTATCCCTAATTCTTAAAATTGAATAGTTTTTCCATGGATGTTGTTTGCCCAATGGAGCTCGTGTTCAACGCCAAATACGACCTGATGCAACCCAAGCTCAACCTAAACCACCCTTAAGTTATTATCTCGCGAGAGCCTTCACTGATCTTATGTCATGAAGTTATCACATAAGAAACCAAGGCCGATAGAACACAAGATGGAGAGATGAACTTGACAAATTCAGGAAATACTGGTCCCGCGATGTCCATGAAAGGGAATTGGAGCGAATCCTGGGGAAGCTCTATGTCCAGCGACGGACGTTAAGAGACTGATGATGATGATGATGATGATGATGATGATAACTTCTATCAGTCAAACATACCTTTGCTTTTCACGGATATTAGAAACCATCAATAAAAGTTCTGATATTTCACTTATTCATTGATCACCCCTATTTCCAATTTTTTTATTTGAACACCATCATGTTGCCAAAAGACGTTGGTCTCGTGACGGTTTCTAACGGGTGACTAACCAGTTTTGTTTGATCTTCGGTAAGGTTTCGACTTTAAAGAATGTGAAAATGTTAGAAGAAATCCTTCACGGGTAATAGTGAGAAACAGAAAAAGAAGTATCTATTATTATTGATACGGTACTCCTACTGCAACTTCAGAATCTGAAAAAAAAATCAAATTCTGTAAAGGGTTTCGGATAATGGATTTTTTCTGCCTGCTTTTAAATGACCTGATATTTGAAATAAAGGCCTAACAAAGTTCATGGCTAGAGAAGTATTGATGTGGATATAGAAATATTAAATAAAGCAAAATCCCCCTAAAAATGAACACACACTGTGTTTGTGAATAGGAACTCCAGGCTCTGAGCTGAAAGCTAAACACTTTCATCATAAAGAATGAATGTTAGAGTAAAGTTTCGAAAGAGAAAAAAAACCCAAAAACATTTGATATTCATGCGGAAATGACGTCGTAAACGGATTGAACCAAAAAGACGATGAGGAATTCCAGCTGAGTTCATTAAGTCTAAAACTATTCAATCTCTGTTTCTCTTTCCTCCGGTTGGCCTCGTCTGATACACTCATCTCTCTCCATCCTGTTTTAATGCAGAAATATAAATGAAGGCTTTAGGATATTTGTTCAACAAATGCCACACGTCACCGATAATACCAATGGCTTTATTCCTATAGATTATTCTCCTTGTTTGTATGTACGACAGGGACACTCACTGTTTATGTATGATTTCTTCTCTGGTGTCATCTTACACCAATAAAACTTGTTGATTTATTTGTTTCAACATGTTCTCGGATTTTAATACTCGTTTCCTCCTGGGTTGAGAAAAGTGAGGATACGATTGTTGTCCATTAGAACTGAATCATCTCATGTATTCCAAACTTTCTATTCTCCCTCCCAATCCATTTTTGCAATGTAATGAACAAGAGAAGGAATAGAAAAGGATGCTTATGCTTGAATGGGAACAAAAATAACTCGACTATCAATCTGACGTATATTCATTACTTCCCTCTCACAAGTATTAAGCTTGAAAATTAAGTTATAGTAATCGTGGTCTGCAGGAATATGGACAAATTGCAAGAGTAATCAATAATACTAATGCTAATAATACTGATTACATGAATATGAATAAACACTACAGAACAAATCACTCAAATCGAAACTCTTAAAGCAACAGCTCAGGTCTACTGCTAATACACGAAATCAACATATATGTGGTTGGGTTGGAACAGCAAATCCTGGAGAACTGTGCAAGCAACTTTTATATTGCTACGTACGCAGAGAAACAGTACGAACACGGACAGAAATATTACTCTAGACAACAGGAGGAAAAGTGCATCGTTTGAACAGCAACAGATACATAAGTGTCATTTGGCTTTGTATGTTATTATAGTTGTTATAGATACATTCCAGACATGGTGAATTACCTTTACAAAATCATATACTTTAGTTGTAGAAATATGTATACGTATATATGTTAGAGTAATGATATCTTGATTGCCAACACTCGGGGAATTTCCACTCGTCCATCTAGTTGATAATAATACATGAAGCCTGGTCCTGAAAAAAGGACCTGCATCCACCTGATAATCACTTATAGATTGAAACATGGAATCTAACGATAATATCAACTTCACTGAACTGACAAGTACACGAAGGAAAAAATCTTGCTCAACATATCATTGAGCCCGATGTATTAGAAAACAAACAAGGGTCAAAGATATGGAACCCATTAAAAAACTCAAATATGAATGAGCAGGTCATGTTGCAATAATGTCGGACAACTGCTGGAAATCACAACTCATAACGTTGATCCTCAGAGATCATATGTGAAACTGTGACCAACAGAAAATAGGATGGTGTGACGAACTAAAAATTCCGGAAAATACTGGCTCCGCGACCTGACGATCAAGGGGCCTAGTGAATTTTTAGGAAGGTCTATATCCAACGATAAGATGATGAACCTGTTCATAACCGTCAGTATATCAGTGTAGTCACTGCCTTTTCCTCTCCCAGAGCTAAAGAGAGAGAGAGAGAGAGAGAGAGAGAGAAAGACAGAGAGAGAGAGAGAGACAAAGAGAGAGAGAGAGAGAGTTACAAGCGGCTGAACTCTGTTGGAACACGGGGATGCTCCCGGCACACCAAGACCAAATATTTCCTGCATAATCCAAATAGTCAAAGAAGATCCGGACTCTTTCTGAACTTGGACAAAAATAACAGGTTTCAAGACAAAATCTGAAGAACAGGAGCAACTTACGTTAGCATTCACAGATTCCAAAATCTAAAATGCAATGATGCATGTCAAAGGTACCAATGAAAATGAGATTAGGGCATTTTTCGTTGGTCCCCACAAAAAGGCAAAGTCCATAATTTGAAAGTGGATAGTCAAAAATTAAATAGTAAAGCCTTCTGTCTCTTAAGAGTCAACCTGCGACAAAGAACGAGACGAATGTTGATAGATAAAAGCTGAGTTAGAAAGAGCCTGACAGGTAGAGGGTTTGATAGATAGCGAAAGAGTGACTTAGCTGCTCCTGAGTCGTTTGACGCATGGGACATTCTCAAAGAATCCACGATGACCTATACATTGTTTTTTTTTAAATACTTCGGTGACCCAATTCTTAATCAATAAACATACACGAGAGAGAGAGAGAGAGAGAGAGAGAGAGAGAGAGAGAGAGAGAGAGAGAGAGAGAGAGAGAGAGAGAGAGAGAGAGAGAGATCAAACTGCAATTGTCAGGAACAGAGATAAATAACCAGATAGATATGAACAGAGACAGAGAAACAGTTAAAAAACAGAAGCCTGGCTGTTGCAGGGCAAAACCCTACTTGCACTTTTATCCCGACAGGAGATGATTTCTACATCTTTCGTATTGTGTATATTCCAAAGACTATACTACTAATAAAATCAGGGGAGGCAACTCGTCGGAGAATGTATTTCCAATATTTTGATACTAAAAATACTGTCAGTTGCCTCCTGTAAATTAGGTGATGATTGATCTTGTTCTTGTTGTTACGGTGGAGAAACAAACTCATCTCAGCCACCGACTTGAACGGGAGTTTGACAGTAGACTGAACCGGATCGATATAAACTGAGATATGAACAGATTTACTCATCTTCATAGGTATATCTCAATACATGAACAGATTTACTCAGCTTCATCGGTATCCATCCATACATATAGCACTAATGAAGCTGAAAGTCATATAGAGGGAACCGATAATTAATCAAATTAAGTCATAACATTAACAAATCGAATCAATGAATATCAGACGACAGAATCGGGATTTAATATTCAATTTAATTGTCCGATAACCATATAAACAGTCATCAAAAATCGACAATGATTGTCACGGAAATTAACAATAACGCTATCTACACATAAATACCAGTTTCATCAAATTTGTTGGTTCATTTATCTGTCTGTTCAGCTCAAATAGTCGCCGTAATAATAGATACACCCTTCTTCCATTCTTTAAAGCTGATTAAAGAGAGGAAGAGAGTTGGACATGTGACTGAATGTGGGCTGCAGCCAAGGTGTGACTGACTGTTGTATCTTTGCAAACTTCTAACTTCGCTCTAAAGCTGATTCAAGAGAGGGAGAGAAAAAGTTTTATGTGACTAAATGTGAGATGAAGCGTCATTTGTTTCACCAAGCAAAAAAACAAAATAAAAAAAAATTATCTCTGATGAGCTTCCGTTTGAACTCTATTTTTCAATTTTCCTTCCAACATACACACACACATATTATATATATATATATATATATATATATATATATATTTATATACACATATATATATACACATATATATATACACATATATACACATATATATATATACACACATATACACATATATATATATACACACATATATATATACATATATATATATATATACACACACATATATATATATACATATATATATGTATATTTGAACAGTGTTTGAAAAAGTAAATATTTTAGATTGTTAATCTATCCATAGACGACATAAAAAGCTCGTCACTTTCGATTGACACTATATATATACACAAATATGTACATATATATATATATATATATATATATATATATATATATATATATATATATGGCTTTACCGATGTAAGAACAAAGGATTTTACTATGTAAATCGAAATTCACTTGTTTCTGCATTTGCACAAAAATTATATGTGAATTTATCTTGAGACATTGCTTACCATGGCACAGTTTCGGGAAATTAAAAGTAATAATGCTGTTTTACCATGGCTCCTTGACTGTATGGATCGAATATCACTTCCTATCAAATTATGATGTTTTCATAATTTGGTTATTAGATTGGTATATATATATATATATATATATATATATATGCATCGTTCAAGCCGAAAAGTGTATTTTCTCCTGCCATACATATGTCATTGTAATTCCCACAGTTCAAATTATTGAAATCTAACTTCCAGACTAAAACCAGACATCAGCTAGCTTTTCATCTCTGTCGGTCTGATCACGCATTCATGAGTGGGCAGAGGGTTAGATGTCATATAAATGATTGAAATATAGGAATTATCCCCGTAAATACATCTAGTTATATTCTGTCTGATTGGTCATCATTTGTGCTCAATCAAGAATGCCAAGTAGTAATCAAAAAACACAATTTAGTCGCAATTCATTTCAACTGAGACATCGTTTTTTTTTAATCTATTAGAGATACGAAGAATCTTTGAAGCCTATTAAGTAAGCAAAGTATCTGAATATTTGTTCGGTCAAAACTCTTCCGTTGGTCAGATCTGGCCTGCAAGCCATACGTTTCTTATTCTTGCAATAAACCATTAAAATATTCATCATGACTGGTCTTTGATACGATGATGATGCTTGTATGAATTGAGTTAAAAAATCAAATACGTTTTGCGAAAATTTAAGGTATAATTATTTTCATAAGTCAAATCAGTAGATGGTGGGAACGGACAGGAGCTGTTCTTCGTATTAGCCATGAAAATATTCATCAAACAATACGGATATTAAGCATGTAGCTATTAAACACGCATACTAATGAAAGACTGTGCAGTGTCCTCAGCTGATGAAGCTGACCAACTAACATTACTCCAAGAACAATCTGATATCAATGTGTCAAAGAAAGACAAAAACTCAACTCTTTGAATTGCATAGCTCCCAGACAGCTGATATTCCGAAATGAGACTTGACCCCTTCTCTTGAGCTGAGATATCAATTTTACTTGAACAAGTTTTGTGAATTTTCAACGAGACGTCAGGTGAAATTGCTAAGACGTAAAAATTAATTTAAACAATCAACAGCTTTAAAGTTGTAAACTATTAAATCTTAAAGTAAGTGTTTATGGAGAAACCGCTCGAAACGCACATAAACACGGGACTGATATGAACGCACTGGGATAGATCGATCGATTGATAGTCATTACAATAAAATGACCGGTATGAACGGGAAAATCTCTTTTATTACACTTGTAGTAGTAGTAGTAATAATAATAATAATAATAATAATAATGAAAAGAAAGAAGTGATGATCATTTAAACATACTGGACAATTGACAGACAATACAGATAGATTATTCTACGTATGTTTTCAAACGCTTATATATATATATATATATATATATATATATATGTTGTGAGAAAAAGTTGACGATATCGAGAAGGAAAAGACTTTGGTCTACTCAGTACATCTCAATTTTTAAAAATAAAGTATGCAATAGCTTATGTACGTTTCATCTGTCCTGGGTTTCGTCAGAGCTTTGAAAACGAAATTTGATTTGAGATCTTTACATAAAGAAAATCCCGAATGGTATTTTTTCTTATGTAATCGGTATTCGAGAGAAAGGATTTCTCTGTTATTTCTCAAACCAACTTTAGCTTTCAAGGCTCTGAGGAAACCTGGGACGGATCAAACGTACATAAGCTATTACACACTTTATTAAAAGAAATTGAGATGTACTAAGTAAACTGATATCTTCCTTTTCCATATTGTTAACTTTTTTTGTCTGGGATCAGAATGTAGTATTTGTGTGCTTATTAAAAGACTTACACACCAACGAAAAAAACAAAACAAGACAAAACAACCCAACAACAACGTATAGATGGATTCATATTGCGTTTTATATATATAAATGGTTATCTACAAAGCTCGGCTTGGACCAAACGTATAGAACACCAAGAGAAAATCGATCTCACTTCACAGTGGTAATGATCTGACGTGGTAGATCGTTAACCATTACAACACGATGATGCAGACATATGTTTTTGTCTAGTTATTCCTGTGTCTATGTAGTATATATTCCCAAACATAATACGCCGGTTCTTATCAATTAATGTATGTAAGTACAAGTTTTGCTGAGATTCATGACATAAACTAGAAAGTACTCAGAGAACCCTCCGCTCTGCTAATACCATACATTAATTAAAAACTGAATGGAAATCTGTTCATATGATGCTACGATGAAGGGAACGTAATTGCGTTTCGGTTTTTACATAGTTTGGGCTATTGTTAACCTCTTCCTAATATACGAAAGAAAAATCTCCCAATCGTTATCAAATTCCTTGAATCATCCTGAATTTGAATCAATTCTTCTTCAACTGATGGCCGACGCTCTCACCAAATGCAATTGAAATTAACTGAGAACCCCCCAAGACGTCTGGACTAACATAATTGAATACAACAATATATGACAGTAATTGAAGAAATATCTCTCAATAATGAAACGAGAATCCTGGATCCTCTCCTAAATTCAATCAGTTCATCAATAGCTTATGGTCAACTGGATCAAAAATTTTCATTGGGAAAATATGGAAATATTGAATGGAAAAACAAACAAACATACAGATACGAGTGAATGCCCATATCTTCACATATTCGTTGGCAGAGGTAAACAGAATTCACTGAGAACTTTTGGAGATATGGTGTGGACTGATAGACAGACAAACAGATATGAGTTCATTGACTGAGGTAAATGAAATTCATTGCGAATTTTGGAGGGATACTGTGTGGACAAATATCTTTCATCTGGGATTTTAGTGAATATTTGCTTACCTTATTGGCCTTTGGTTGGGGTAATGTTGACGCTAAACAGTACGAAGGCCCGTAAGCGTAACCTGGCAGCATATAATCCAAATAAATAGTATCGGTTTCCATCTTGTCTCTCTTGGTAAAGGAATGTCGGCTTTTTTTTTTGTTGGAAAGACGTTGCAGGCTACTCACATGTTTACAGGCACCGAAAAGATATGTTCCAAGTTACAACGAACGAGGAACAGTTACCGGGAGAGGGCACACAGAGAGGGAAGAAGGGAGAGAGAGAGAGAGAGAGAGGATGAAGAAGGAGATGATCTGGAAATTGGGCGATGAAAAGATATGGAAGACAACGACACAAACAGACTGGGGGGAAAAACAATGGAAAATTAGGAGAATTATTGAGACCATAGGAAGTAATATTTTAGAAAAGGTAAAGAAAGAAAGAAAGAGAGAAAGAGAGAGAGAGAGAGAGAGAGAGAGAGAGAAGTAAAGAAAGGGTAGGCTATGGGATAGGTAAGGAGAAAAATGAACAATAAAGAGAAATTGTGTTTGCATAGAGAGGGGGATAGAGAGAGGGAGAGAGAGAGAGAGCAGTGTCTGGGAAATTAATAGGAAGTTGTGAGAAATAGTGAATGAAGAGGAGTTAATTGAAGAGAGAGAGAGAGACAGACAGAAGTATAGAGAATGAGCATTGATAGGAGTGACAAGGCGAAAAATACAATCAGGAATTGAGAGGAGAGACCGATCGAGAAGAATTGATTAAGGGTGGGGCTGTTGCTGGTGGGGTGAATGAGGAAGATTATCATTTGATTATAGTTGGAAGACGGTCGTAATTATGAGCGGAAATGAAATATGGAGAAAGACAAAAGAAAGGTTCTTACACATAAACACACACACACACACACAAATGATCATATGGATACGCACATATACATAAATAGACGTATACACATACATATACGCACATACAAAGATTCATATATATATATATATATATATATATATGACATATACACATACATATATGTATACAATTAAATATACATACATATTTGCACATACAAAAGGATATATACACATATACACACACATACAAAATTATATATATATATATATATATATATATATATATATATATATATATATATATATATATATATATACACACACACAAATGTACATTTACATATATGTATACAGGAATATACACACATATATATATATACGCACACACACACACCAAAGAAATATATATATATATACATATATATATATATATATATATATATATATATATATATACGTACACATATAAATAAATATACGTAAATATACACACATACACACGGAAATATGCATATATACTCATACATGTATGTTCATGTGTGTGAATATATGTAAGATTCATTGAATATATGCAAGACAGTGGAGGAAAGATCGTTATAACAGCTCAAAGTATCGACACAATTAATGAAAGTAAAATTGGGGAATTCAATAAGAAAATATAAAGAAAATATTCAAGAAATTCATCAAGAAAAAAAGAAACTATTAGTCATTACGATTTAAAAAAAATCTATGACTACTTTTTACCTTCATCTAAACTTAGTTGCCTTTTCATCGCAACTTTTACTCAGACCGATTTCTCTCTGAAGCGTTAACGGTGCTTCCCATTTAAGAAGTGGGTTCGAATCAAACCTAAATCTTATTATTCATTTTCAGATCAAAAACGCTAGCCAGTGGGAAATCAGTCTGAGTAAATGTTGCAGTAAAAAGGCAACTAATGAATTGAGCTAATGGTAAAAAGAGGTCATAAAAATGTGGAATTATAACAATTTGTGATACTTCATCTAATAGAAAAACAACAACAAAAAAAAACTAAACAAAAAACAACGAAAATTAAGCTAATAGACTTTCGATTCCTCAGATGAAACATTGTCAATTAATAATTTAGGTATCGTGTTTCTATCATCTTACTTCTTTTGCTTTTAATCGCAATTCCCAGACCCTCATTTCAATGATAACCAACAAAGCCTCCGCTGAGAAATTTGTGTACTTCCTCGTTAACTGAAGGCCTATCATATTCGTTCTGTGAGGTTAGAGTAATCTTCAGAATTCGTTATGAGTTATCTGTAATATTTGGAGGTGTATTTGGTCGATTTCGAGCGGCACACCGGGGAGGATAATATCCCAAATAACATGAAACTTGCCCCCCGTTAAAGTTGACAACGAGTGTAACAATCATTGTGCATGGTATACTTGGACTATCTTCCTCGTCTATGCATTCATTTGTTCGCAACGTTTCGGTCTTACACCTTCGGAAAAACTGAACAGATCATCCAATGGAAGGGAAGCAACTCGTAATTTGAGATCGAAAACACAACCCCGACTTAAAGGATAAACAATCAACGGATGGGACGTATCCAGTCTAATCTAATCGAGCGTGCACCCTGAAAAGCGATTCCATTTTCTAGAAACGGTAGCACTCGGAGACCACAGGATACATAGTCAAAACCTAGTGAACAAATGGACACTAGACGGAAAAGTAGTCCGACCTTATTATAAACTCCAAAAGATAACGTCCGTAATCTCAAAGTACGGAAGCCTAAAAAGAAAAAAAAAGAGTGTACGTTCTTCTTCTCCTTGACTAGAAATTAGATTCGTAGTGTTAGCTTAGGGTCACATTTTAACAGCAATTTGATTTTAGAGAATCAAATATTTTAACCTTTCCCCAAACGGTCAGCCGAGTATATCCTTTTAGCTGGGTTCCAGATCAGTCAAGTTGTCAGATTTTTGCAACATTGCCAGACGAAGAGGCTAATGCCGTCAAAATTTTGTTCACTTTCGTTTTTCCCTACCAGACCAAAATTGTTCTTAACCAATAGGAACTGTAACCCCAGGGTCAGAGGTTAGAGTTATAGCATTTTTGTGGTCAGGACTTACGAAGAAGGCCAAACAATTTGAATCTTTTTCGTCGAGAAAAAGGAAATGCAACAATCTATTTTTGTGTTTTAAGTCTCCGTACTTTAGATTTTTGGACGTTAGCGTTTGACTGGGACTGAAGGCAGAAAACCCACATCTTTTTTTGTATTAATGCCTGTAAATGTTAAGAAATCTGTTAATCTATCTTGTGATACAGTCTTTTTTTTCCACCAAGAACTCTTATCGAAATTATTCGATTCTTTTTTGTTGTGTACGATGAAGAGGCACGTTTCAGCTCGAAGAGAAGGTCAAGAATTATTAAGTGGACAGTTATAGAGCTAGAAGGACTGGACCTGAGAGAGAGAGAGAGAGAGAGAGAGAGAGAGAGAGAGAGAGAGAGAGAGAGAGAGAAGGGGGATGGGTAGGTGGAAATAGAGGTTTGGCTAAAGAGCCGAAGGAAGACAAATGTAAGAAACAAAAGGTCATTCCACTGATTCAGTTGAGACGTGGAAGCCTCTTGGTCTCCACCGAGGCTTTGCGATCGATACTTCGTTTTTCATGATTTCCGAAACAGCTGCAAATGCCAAGATCCGTCGGTTATAGGGGTGGGGGGAGAATCAGGAAGAAGGTGAAGAGAGGAAAAGGGTGAAAAAAAAAAGAGGCAAGAGCGAGAACGGGTAGGAGAACGGGAGGAAGAAAAGAAGAAAATGATGATGATGATGATGATTATGATAAAAACGAAAAAGACAAAACAGGGAAAAGAGCAAGCGGCAAGAAGAACAAGAAAGGGGTAAAACGGGAAAAAGAAGGAAAAGGGTGAGGCTATGACCGAACGGAAAAAGGGAAATACGTGGACATGTGAAAGAGAAGGAGAACAAGATGAAGGAGAAAGACATCAAAGAGGAGTATACATAAAGAGTGGGGAGGAGATGATGAGAGAGGGAGAAGAAGAAAAAAGAAGCACAAGAAAAAAGAGAGGAGGCAGTAGAAAAAGAAAAGAGAGGGAGAGAAGAAGGAGAATAAGGCGAAGGTAAGGAAAGAGAGAGAGAGAGAAAGAGAGAGAGAGAGATGACGAAAGGGGAAGTGGCATTAGGCGAATTTTGAAATGGGGATATATATATATATATAGATATATGTATTAGTCGAGAAAGCTTTACAGCTTCAAACACTAAAGAAACTTTTTCAATAAAATCTTTTTGTGTCACTTCAGACACCCATTTTCCAATATCTGTCAATGCGATTCATGTAATTTAAAAAAAAGTGTTTGCCTCTTTGTTCCCCCTATACGTAGTTATCATTGTATAATGTAATATTGTCTCTTGTTGAGATCATCAGTTCTTTGCCATGTAACTGTTTGGGAGATTTTGTTTTTAAAATCCCCCAAACAGTTTGTTAGATTTGTTAACATGGCACCCCAGGAGTGCGGATCAAACACTACCTCCCTTAATTATATAGTTTTTTCCATACATATACTTTGTCATTTTATATAAGGTTTTATGTGTATTGTATGTTAATCTTATTTTACACTACATATTTATTTTAGAAACAAAGCTTATATATATATATATATATATATATATTTGAATAAACAAAAATGTGTGATGTTTTCTGCAAACTGATCTGTTTCGTACTTTTAATGTACTTCTCAACTGGGTAAGGCCATTGGAATGGTTACTCAATTGCGAAGAGCATCAAAAGTACGAAAAAGATTTCGGTAAATGATCACATATTCTTATTTATGACTGTGTCTGTATGTACATTTCACTCATCTAAGATATCTGGAACTCTTTTCCTGTAGAGTGATGCTAACTAACAGATATACATGCTCGATATCTCCAAGATTCTTTTGATAGTATATTTAATCAGTCTAGGGACACGAGAACAATTGCAAAATGTGTTTGAGGTATGAACCTTTGCATCCTGAAAGAGAGTAGGTAGGTTGAAAGTCAAGAATCATATAAATGTATTAAATCTGAAATTGCATCATATTTAATATATCTTCTACAGGAGAAAACGTTATTATTATCAAAACTGCATTTGGACTTTGTAGACACCTATGTTCATATAGATATGTATCTAATCGATGGCTTTTCGAAATAGAGCAATAAAATATTTGTAATGAATCTTCCAAAATCGGTAAACCTGGTCTGTGTTCTGGCCAAGGTTGCTTTCGTTAATCTCGATCAATGACCTTTGGAGAGGTATGGATCTTCTTCTACCCCCTGTGATGGATAAAAGGCGTAGAAGTCAGAGTACTTTAGTCATATAATGCCATTCATCTAAGAAAAGGTTACTCTGACAATAAAGAAAAAACCTGCTGTTTGGAAATAGCCACAGCCGGTCCCCAGCTAGTTAAAAAAATTGGAGTTAAAAATGAAGAGAAACATTGCTCAATAAGCCTTGTCTCAGGAGAGAACATTTGTTGATTTTTTTGCTTTTGTTTTCCTAATGAAACTTGTATTAGGCACCTACCGTAGTGCAATGTTTAGTAAGCTCATCTCGGGTATTCGGGGTTGTGTTAGTTTTTTTTAATATTCTTACTGGGTACTACATTTCTTTGGCTCTGACCCGGACTAACCCCACCTTAGGACACTCTCTAATTTTTTGTAGTTCTTTTGTTGTAAGAAAATTAGTAACAGCAATGCAATTACCTAATCACTCTTATATCTCAAAAAAATATGAATTGAGTACTACCCACTATGGAATCCATAGTAAAATTATTAATTATCAATATTAATTGGGGATTTATTAGGAATTAATCAGTTAAAGCTCAGTTTTGTGCCACAAAACACTTCTCAGTTTTAAAATCGGATTTCAAAACTAGCCCCTGCCCAATATATTTAAATTGATCCCCTTCGGGGAGTGCGTCACACATTCAGAATCACCGATCTAAAACGCCTCAAGGATGTTAACTGATAAAAAATCTCATGTTTCTGAAATATACAGTTTGGGTGTACTGGTACCAAAAATAGAAAGAATATCCTTTTAATTGCATCGTAGACAAGAAATTTCCTACGAACAAGCGGTTAGCAGATTTCCAATATCCATGAATGCAAAACAGTCATAAGAAAGATTAGTTTTACTAAATTGGAGACGCAGATCAATAGTTGCCATGAAGGGAGATTACTGTTCAAAGAAGCAAGGCTTAAAAAATGCTGGATTTTTGTGAGAAAGATAATGTAATGATTATTGGATTCCATTGTTTGTCAGAAACAGATGGTTTCCACAGACGCAGAAAAGACTTCAAATCTGTTTTCAATAAACATATATTTAGCAAACGTGTATTTAGCATCAAACCGTTTCAAATATTTACATTGTAAAGCCTGTTGTAAGAGACGTATTGTTTTAATGTAAAAAAAAGAAGACTGCAGTGACTATACATATATATATATATATATATATATATACAAATATATATACATATATATACATACATAAATATATACATATATATATACATACATATACTTGTTGATATGAGCACTGACAGGATATAAAAGGATTAGTATTTTCGTCTTTGTTTTGCTCATTCAAACGTTTCGACTGTTATATGATATTCGACGTTCTACAGCGTACGTTGCATTTGGTGGTCTTTAGATACAACTAAACAATCCTGTGACACATTAGATCGCCCTTTGAGAGAAAATTAGAGAAGCTGGATATGCCTGTCTATTTTCGTCGGGGAGGCAGCTTTATACGAATATCCTTTACAGACAATAGAGAGATAGTTCTCCCGAGTATTCTTGCTCGTGGCAGTGAACAGATGAACAGAAAAAAAGTTCTACGCAACGTACACCCGAGGGAGGCCAAAGGAAATATCAACCAAAACGTTGGAAACATCAAAGATGAAAATATAAGTTCAAATAATATTTGCAACAATGAAATATTAGGTTGTTTCATATTACGATGTTCTAAAACTTCATATCCTAAGTACCTCAGCTTCGCTATGGTGATACATGAATCATGCAGTCTGGCAATAGATACATTAGAATGCCAGACCCAGTGTCTCAGAAATCACGGTAACAAAATCGTGGCACTTAGGATATGAAGTTTTAGAGAACTCTTAATACTCACCTGACGTAGCCTCAACAGGTTTGCTATGAAAATCATTCTCTCTTAATAAAACTCTAGTTTTAGAAGCTAAAAATCAAGCAAGCCGTCTAAGTGTTGAATCTTTTTATCTCGAATGAAAAATTCTAAATGATAGTCATTTCCAATATTGTTCATATCAGAACGGCAGACAACGAAATACAAAATTAAAAACAAGTTTATCATTTCTTTTAATTTTGTATGATAATATGATTATTCGTTCCCTACGTTTCGGCCATGTACCCCTCGGCCTTCGTAGTGTACTTCTAATATGAATAGCATCTCAGAATCTCTTGTCAAAAAGGCCATTTCTGAGAAAGTAGATTGGTCACCTAATGAAAAGGGAGCAAATTTTAATCTGACACCGAAAGGCAACACCGATGTATTGGAAACTATTTATAAGATGGATGTGATGTGACTAGTCCAATACGAGCATACGTTCTAAGAAAGGATTGTACATCCCAGAACCAAGATAACCGGACGAAGGCCGGAGGGTACAACACCGAAACGTTGTCGATAAATGAACGTATAGACCAAAAAAATTGTCCAACCGTATCATACACGATAACTGATAATTCAGAAAGCCAAGCAGAGGATAGACAAAACAAAATTGGATTTCATTGTGGTAATCGTCTTAATAGGTGTAAATAAGTACTTACAGTATGACATTATGGAATATAAACAAAATATAAGTATCCCCGCGTTCCGAAAGTTGGCTTTTCTTTTTTTGCAGAGAGCTGTTATAGAGGCAGCGTGCTTACTATTTCCCCTCACTCTCTCCGACAACCCAGTCGCGTGTACCACCTACCATCCTAACCTAAATTAACTCAGCCTAGAATCCCATCATCAGCATCTTGTGGTCTGGGAACGCTCAAATCTTTCCAATTAGATTGAAGTTGGTTGTTTCTTCGCTTTACACTGTTCCAGCTTACGAAAGGTTTTTTATAGGAATACTTTACTTTCGGATAGCGAGGGAAACCTGTAACTCTATTGAATGTTTTATATAGAAAATAATGTATTTTTATGGCATGGGACAGAGTAAAGAGTGAGAGTGAGACATGGATTCATGCCTTTTCCAAGAGAATTACTATGAAACAAACATACATAGCTTAAGCTGGATCCCACTCCTAACCAGTTATTTTCCTGTTAAGCCAGCCCAGTCAGATACAGTGGATTCCGCTTAATATGACCAACATTTATCAGGACCAACCGTACAATGCGACCAGTTTTGTATGAACCGATTCAAACGTATCTAATCATCGCTCACTTGCTTCGTTTATTATGGCCAACGTGCCGTTTATTTGAACCAAGTATCGAATTAACATTTTTTTTAAATAAAATCTGATAGAAATACTAAAAAGATACTTTTCTAGATATTTCTTTCAAATATTTTTAGCCCGTGACTCAAATTAGATGTAGAATTTCAAAAAAAGAGAAAAATTACTGTACATGAAACTTCAGTTGCCGTGGTTTTTATGCAAGTCATTCCTTTTGAATTAAAAAAACTGAGGTGTTTTGTGTTTAAAAATAGAGTTGTTTGGTAAATCGGTTATTGAGTCTCAAATCGTTGGTTCCAATATAGTCCTACTAATCAGAATTCACAATTAAAAATTACCCTATTTGATCGATTATAAGACCATTTATACTTTGATGAGGAATATTGAGATAAAAACGCATTTTCCTTGATTCTACCTATTTATTTTAGAGTTTTTCCATACTTCCTCAAGTTCTGACTAGTTTTGGGCTAGATAACGAAGGTTATGTTTACCTCTTGCGACAATTTTTGGGGAGGGAAAAGGGCAGAGGGTCTTATATGCCATTACATATGGTATATATATATATATATATATATGTAATGAATAAATCAATATTACAAGTTAAATATTTACAAATAATAATAATGACAATGATAATATTATCAATGATAATAATAATCATAATAATAATAATTTCATTTCCCTTTTCTTTACAGAATTGGGAAGGTTTTCAAATTGATTTTACATTTGAAATTTGCAGAAGATGTGAAGTATAGTGAAAAATTTAAGTTTTTTTACTTTTATATTTACTGTATCATATTCAAAAAATCAAATCTCTTGTTTTTCATTTCCTTTCAAAAATATTAAGGAACAAGAAGTTATCGATCAATTGTAATAATAATAATAATAATAATAATAATAATAATAATAATAATAATCTAGTGTCCTCAAAATTTGTTGTTTCGATCTCAAAGTCTCGACCGGTGTGCCCCTTCACCTCCCTTGGTTTGTGTCGAATCCGACTGTCTTCGTACGGAACAACTTTACACGAATTTTTCTCGGGAGACTATCTTTCGTCACTGTAATTAAAAGATTTCCCCGTGTGCTTGGAATCTGTAGACAATATTAAATTGTGTGTTAAAACTCAATGAAATCATAATAAAAATATACAAGTTGCTTTGGAATACGCTCGAGAAAGGCCGAAGCTTGTACCGGTCAAAACATTGTGATCAAAACAGCACAGATGAAAATGAATAGTTCGTAGAATACTAATAACAATTCAAACAGATAATAATAATAATAATAATAATAATAATAATAATAATAATAATAATAATGATGATAATAATAATAATAATAATAATGATAATAATAATAATACAACCACCAGATAGCACTGATGGGAAGATATACAGTGTCGCCCATAAATGGATACACCCCTACCAAAGATGATTTTCTTCTAAATCAAACATAGGATGTTATCTTCTCTCGTGGAGCATTACACATTTAAAACGGATATCACCTGGTAGTGTTCATAACGAACTTTACAGCATTGAAACTGTTGCCAAAAATCAGTCCGACCCTTGGAAAAAAAATATTTTTAGCAACAGATTTTCTATACTGTTATGTCATAAATAACACCTGATAATATCCTTTTTAATTGTTTAATGTTCTGCTACAAATGAAGAAAAAAAAATCCTGCTATGTAGTGTTTAGAGAAAAATAAACTTTGTGCAAAAAGAATGGTGAGGGCGCACGTATTTACGGGTGATACTGTAAATAATAATAATAATGATAATAATAATAATGATAATAATAATAATGAACGAACGGATAAAACGATAGTGAACAAATCACGTGTATCGAAACTCGTAAAGCAACAGCTCATGTCTACTGCCAATGCACGAAATTAGCATACATGTGGTTGGGGTGGAACAGCAAATCACAGAGAACTGTGCAAGCAACTGGTATATTGCTACATACGCACAAAGAAAACCAGCAGGAACACAGACAAGTACTTATTCTAGACAACAGGAAAAGTGAATTGCTTGATATCTTAGTGTGCAAAACGACAGCAAAGCACTAGCAAGACGATATGGTCTACGTAACACTTGGGGACTGATAAAAAAAACAAAAACTGAGAGATATCTTAGGTTAACGGTATTCAAACTGTGTTACGCGGAACCCTGAGTCTTCCAGGAGTTCTACGAAATGAGTTGCCGTCGTGTTTTATTTATCCGGCGTGATAATTAATTGCTCATAATGTTCTTAAACCATTATGCCTCGTAACTAAATTCTGATTATTTCTTTTAATGGCTGTGTTGAAAATTAAAATATCTTGGTCATTTTCGGTGAGAGGGACGCTGTTCAATCAGTGGTGGTTTATAAGTCTATTCATTCTCAGTAAACATCGTTCTTGCTTTTCCATTCAAGTATATATTTTTATTTGGGTTTATATACATTCGGCTAATTTAATGAACAATGATATAAACTAGGCCAATATCTGATAATTACATATATATATTACATGGAAATGGATATATAATCCGACAGAATATCTGCTTTTATTATTTGAAACTCAATCTGACCTTCCATTATTACATGGAGAATGAGTCACTGGGTCAAGACAGCGTAATTAGAGTGAACCATATCAAGGTCAAGTGACTCATTCTCCGTGGTAATAACGGGGGTCATTTCAAATCGAGTTCCAAATAATATATATATATATATATATATATATAAGTTGTTTTTGAAGTTCTCTGGAAAATGTATTTCCTGGAAAAGGTTCCCAGAGTAGTATAAGTTAGATGACCGTTGTCCCAGGTGATTTGTCAAATATGTAATTTTTCTACCGGTAAACGAACGCAAACCTTGATATTTTTTATGCAGATATTTCAAAGGTTTACAAACCAGTGAAGATTACAATCGTTATTTGCAAAGCTTTGATTGTGTTTCTCGATTAATTATCATAAGAAACGGTCAACTATAACTGTCAACAGAGCTTCCTTCAGTTTTCAAGTCAGTCTGGCTGGCTGGCTTTGCATGTATCACAACTATGAACCGTACTAATCATTCTAGAGGGATGAATATTCGAGCATTTCCTCCTTATTATGTCTAGAAAAAAACTTGGTTCTTTTGTTTTTTAAACCCTCCAAATCTGGGGATTCCTTTTATGATGTAAATTTAAGCTAAACAAGCCCCTTAGTTCATGCCCAGCAGTATTTACGCTCGTTTTTTCTAATTTTTTAATTCAGACTTTTTAATGATCAACACCCAACAAAAGGCAAGCGGAGTATATCATTTATTGATCACCCTTTTCCCAGTTTTGATCGATCATCCCAGCACAGTATGCTGCCAAAAGACAGTTTATTTTAAGGTACTAACCGAACCTATTATCACCATTGTTATTGGATAACGTAAAAATTATGATAGCGTTATATATTTCTTTCAGACGTTGGTCAATCAGGGTGTTACACAGAAGCTGACCGAAGGAGGATAATTTCACGGTTGCACCTTGGGAATAATTTAGAAACTAAAGTTAAGCAATGAAAAAAATGATTAAAGGCAAAACCATTTATCTTTTTTGAATTATATCATTATTAGGACAGTGTCCATTCCAAAAGTACATGTTTGGAAAAGGGCTTCATGCTGGATAGAACAGTCGACCATAATAATCATGGAAAATGATTTCCGTCCGTTCAACGAAATTACGGGAGTATTTTAGTTACGTCTCTTCAGTGTTGCCGATTAGATATCTCTATTTTGATTCATTGCTTATTTAGATACCGTATAATGAAATTTGAATGTATCATCAACTTAGATATTTTATATCTAAATTTCGACGTATTGTCAATGTAGATACTTTGTATCTAAATTTGGATGTATTGCAAATGTAGGTACTCTATTATATCTTAATTCTTGATGTATTGCCAATTTAGATGTTTTATGTCCAAATTCAGATGTATTGACAGTTCAGATATTTCATAATTGAATTTAGATCTATAATCTTGGATAAAAGATTTATGATCAGAAATTTTTCAATTCATTTTTATCAGATTCATCCATAACCGCTCACAAAAAAAGAAAAAAAGTACTAATTCAAAACTGCCATGCCTTGTGAGCTGACTAATATACCTTGCAAAAGTGCGGTGCAGAGTGGCCAGTTGTCGGATAATCGCGTGTATACACACACATACACTGATTTCTGCAATTGTGGTTAGATATTGGTCATGAATTTTCACCTGATAAATGTCCTAACTTCCAATTTGCAGTGTCACTCTTTATGCAATAATTGAAGTAAATACAATTTTTGGTATATTTATTGGATAAATCCTACCCGTGATATCACAGGTTACATTGCAAGTTTATAATATTATCTAACGTTGTTGTCCTAACCTTTCCTCTCTTTACTTTAGTAATAATGATAAAAATAATAATATTTTCATGCATCTGCATGTTAGAACCGGATGTCTTGTGGTTATCATTGAAGACTAAGTGACAGCAAGTCTCCTTTTCGGTATTCTAGCATACCCAACAACACCATAGCCTGTACAGCCTCAATACTTTTTCTAGTTTGTATGTCATCAAATTTAGTGTTTTTGTACGATTATAAAGATGCCAACTATCATGAACAGTAACCAAACTCCAATATTACACACCTTTCTCAGCTCCTGGCTAAGGTTTTGGTTGTTTCCCTATTTCTCATTTTTCTTCATATTCACAATATGGTCCGCTAATACAGTCAGGTCCACGATATACCAAGTCTTTTTTCTCTCTTATTGCACATATATCAGATCTGACCTCCTTGACTAAATGGGGTAGTCAGTCTGGAAGTCGAAATCCCAGAGAACTTTATGATTTTTACTTTCCAGGGCAGTTTCTGGTTTGTTCTGATACCGTTTATCTGCATGGCCAAACCCATATCGTTTGCACAGTTCTTAGTGAATAACTGTTGGTACTCTGTTGCACCTATTTTTGGATTCTTTTGGGGGTCAGCCTACTATATTCACGGATTATATGGTGTGCCGTCTCATCTATTTCTTCACAGAAATTATTATTATGATTATAATTCTTCTTCTTTTTTCCTGCATGTTCGTATGAGATGCCTGGTGATTAAAGCTGGAGACTGTAATAACGTCTCCTAAAGTCTCCAGCCCTCCTCTCAGCATTCCCGTAGTCCAAAACAGTGCTATGGTTTGAACTTTCTCACGAGATATCTGATGGTCATAGTTTAAGGCTGAGTGACAGTAAGTCTCCTCAGGTCTCCAGCCCTCCTCTAAGCGTCTTCGCGTATCCGAGCAGCGCTGTGATCTCTACTGTCTTTACCATGCCTTTTTCCTGGCTGGGGTCGTAGATATTATTATCATAATCATTATTATTATTATCATTTGTAGTAGTAGAAATCGTAGGAGTAGTAATATTAGATGTGAAATGATGTAAACAAATATAAACGGCGAGATAGAAAATCAGAAAAAGAAATCAAGAAAAAAGAAATCGAGAAAAAGAATAATGGTAGATGAAATAAATGGAAGGAAAACAAGAAAGAAGAAGACAAGGGAAACAACTGAAAAAGGGAGGAGATAACAAAGAGATAGAAGAAGAAAAGAGACGAAAACAAGAGAAAGAGGAGGAAAGAGAGGAAAGGAAGGAAATAGAAGAAAAAGAAGAGGGAGAATAATAGACATACTGATAGTGAAAGAAAAAAAAGAAAAAGGAACTTATCAATTATGATCAGCGAAAAAGAGCTTGCTTGAAGGAGTAAATAGTTCAAATAGAAACAGGAAGAAAGAAAAGTACAGAATGAAAAAAGAAAGAAAATTGGGACAAGGAGTGATAAATTGGGAAAAAAAGAAAGAAAGAAGAAAAGAATGAAAAGAAAAAGGAAATAGGGAAAAAATGGAAGATCTAAGGCGAATGAAAGAAAGAATGAACGAAAATGAAATAATCGTATGAAAGGAAACAGAAGGAGAAAAAAAAACGAGGGCTCTGGAATAAAGCGTAAAAGAAAGAACGGAAAAGAATCACAGAATGAGAAAAAGTGATAAAAATTAAGAAAGATTTAAGGAAGGGGAAAAAGAGAAAGAAATAGAAAAAGAAATAATAACCTGAAAGATAGAAGGAAAAAAGGGGGGCTCAGAACGAGAGTAGACAGAAGAAAAAAAACGGAAAAAAGAAAGAAATATATAAATCGATAAAGGAGTGAAAGATTAGGACAAAGACAAAAGTAGGAGAGAGAGAAAGAGAGAGAGAAAGAGAGAAGGGAATAAAGAGAGGGAGAGCAGGATGAGAGAGAGGGGTTAGGAGAGATGGGAAGAAAGTATGAGAGGAAGAAAGAAAGATAGGGGGAGGATGTGGAGCGAGAAAGAAATCCAAAAAGAAAGAAGAGCCAAAGAGAAAGAGTAACAAGACTTAAAACGTCAGTAACATCGAAACTTCTTTCATTGAAGCCATTCTTGTCATTCTGCCGAACGCATGGCCAAAGGGAACAGCTTTGCTCCTTTCACCCTTTCCAAGTGCACTTCTCTTATGAAGATGTCAGCCTACAAACAGCCGACTGAAAACGCTTCGGCTATTCTTCGGGCTTCGATGCCTTTAATTATCGTCAACAATGACACTGATTTTAAGCTACCGCCCATGAAAGCCAGCGAACAATCGATGGCAGAAAGTCGGGCGCAGTCTGATAGCTCTATGGTTCAATTGAAATTACGCCATGTTGGTTTTTTCCCGTCATGCATCAAACATCCAAATGCCAATCAGAATTCCAAACACTTGCTCGTAAATCCGTAGTCGAAACTCTTCATACAAGACTGGTCGCTGCAGCCAACTCAAACTTCCATTCCGACTGAAGATGATTACTGCAACTTTTGTATTCTTCATATAATGAATGAAAAAAAAAATCTAAAAATTGTAAATGTATTTATTTGTTGTGATGGAAAAGGCTCTTGCGTATATGAGGGATAAATATCAAAGACTTGACAATTCAGCCCAGGCAGCGAGTCAGTCATCCATCAATCAGTTGTTCATGAGTTCAAATCGAAATAGGGGATGGGAATTTTACATATTGGTCTACACGCTTAACTTAGGCGAGGGTTGTTCTTGTTATGGTAGAAAAATAAATTCTGGTGGAGTTTTTATAAGATCGCTCTAAGACTGAATACACTCTTAAAACACCTGCAAGTACACGTACAAAAAGCATTAGGAGAAAGGTCAGGGTAATGTGAAGGATGGTTCAAGCCTTCATATCACATTTTTCTCAGCAAATAGATGTGAGGTTTGCCATTGTCGTGGAGAATTTCATTAGTCAAAAAGGGGCCAATTTTTTTCGAAATTTTTGAGTGAAGCTGTGTATAGATCAGCGTGAGGTGAAAAGTTTTGGGATTAGGTGTGAACTTGATATTTACCTACACGTTGATTAATGCTCAATCGAAGATCAAACCAATTCCCTTCAAATTTTGAATGTCTTCCGATCTCACCCTGGGTATCTACGAGGCCCCGTCGGCCACTGCTGACCACAGGCCAACTGCTTCAGCTGCTATGCCTGAGTGCCTAATATTGGGGAAGTGTTGTGCCCAAGCCCCCCTTCCCCCCCGTCTTGGTCAAGCCGACGGAGAGAAGTGTTCATGACGTTTGGAAATCAGCATAACCGCAAAGGATGCCTCCCTTACGGCACCTGGTATTCCCAGACAGTGACCCATCTAGGTACAAGTCACACTCAACGTTGATTAACTTCGAATTCGCACGAGAACTGGTGTATCTAAGGCGATTTGGTCGTAACAGAAATATTACCCTAGGATTCATTCCAAGCTGTCTTGTTGTTTGTTCGCAAACGCGTCATATCACACGCTAAATGTTGTCAGTGTCACGAAGATAAGTTTAAGGGTTATTTTTCAGAATTTGGCTTCGACAATCTGACCCGCACGACCACACAGACAATATGTTGGACACTGTAAAGGAATCCGTGACATGAGAGCTTTAAACAAAGCAAATCTCTTGCCAAATTCCCGTCCAAGAATTGGTCAACCAGTAGAACATTTGGCGCTCCTGAATGAAAGAGGGTTGTCACTGTCTTTATTGTTTCAATTATTGATGCAGGGAACGGTCGTCCAGCAGGACAATAGTTGTGAGTTTGGGCCAAAATTGACCATATTGGGAGCAGATTTCGGACAGTGCAAATATCGACTTTCAGATTTGGATTTTCTTTCTCTGGCTAGCATAGGGTCAATTTATGTGAAATATTTCGAAAAATCTTCTGCTACCTCTGCCATCGAAGTTGAGAGATGTACTTGTAACCACTCGTGACTGTCCATACGTAAATCCCTGCAATATCTCCAAAAGTCCTCAATAAATTTTAATGGAATTTTGTGAAAGGATGTGAATGAGCATAAGAAGAATTGATTAAATGTTAGGATGAATTCGATGTTCTGTTTTCGATTGAGAGATTTCTTCTATTTGAAAGAGTTTGTTCCTTTATATTTCATAGACTCCCAAATTGCTTCACCCTAAGGGCTGCAAACTAGTGTATTAGGATAACTTGACCATGCGTGAACAGAAGATAAGTGGTGCTGACCTTTGGTGACCTCTAAAGATTAATTTCGGGTCTTATCAATTTTAGCATCAATTTTTCACCTAATTCACACGCGTTATCCGTCGAAAGACCCAATGGTAGTACCAGTCCTTAATTTGCATCCCCTTATTAACTTTTTGGAATCTTTAGTTTGCTTCTCTTTGTTTTATACATATGTATATAAATGAATGTATGTGAGTATACGTATATATATACATACAGATCCATAGATGTACATGTCAGTTTATAGGAACTATACTAGCGATTGTTGTACATCGTTAAGCCAAAGGTTTGAAGAAAAGAAAAGAATAAAGTCTACCTTGTATTCGCTAGTCGAGTGAATAAACTCTTGGTCTAATATTAAAGACTTTGAAAAGCAACCTTCTAAATTTGCGATACACTATTATCAAAAAATGAATATCGTTTAAATAATAGGTCTGAGAAGGAAACATTTTTCTGGAATGTTATTGTCTGGCTTCTGAATTTCTTTGTTTTGTACATTGGTTTTCTTTCTACATATAATTTAAAATCTGTCGGTCTGTCTGCCTCACTCTCATATATATACGTGTGTGTCTGTAGAACTTATATATATATATACAGAACTCACGTATATTCATGTATGTAGAACTCACATATTTATATACATATATGCAGAATCTTCATACATGTATATGTATGCAGAATCGTATATATATGCTAAATCATCGTACACATATATACAGAATCTTCTTATACGCACATATATATACACACACACACACATATATATATATATATATATATATATATATATATATGTAGAAACTTCGTACATATATAAATGCAGAATCTTCATACATATATATATATATGCATAATTTTCGTAATAGATTGATATGTATTCAGAATTTTCGTACATATACATATTTATATGTTGAATTTTCGTACATATATATAAATATGTATGCAGAATCTCCACACATATATACATGCAGAATCTTTGTATATATATGCAGAATTTTCGTACATATACTTATATATATATATATATATATATATATATGCTTCCGATGTTTCATTTTACATGGGCTTCAACTATAATTTTGGAAAAATTCAATGATTTTCTAAGCTAAAAAATGCGTTTTTAAGACCACCATAAGCAATGTTTAGAATCTCTCAGAATACTAAAACAGCGATATTGTTATCGTTTCTTGCTTACATAATTAAAGCTAATCAAGTTGAAATTATAACTCTCTTCCCGTGCTCATATAACATTGGATAAAAGGTTATTAAAAAATTTTTTTTTCTATGATGTAAACTAAACCGATTTTGACCCAAACTCATTATATTAATTACTTGTTTACCAAAATGAATAAAAAAATTATTTTATTTGCTATTAGGCAACCAGATTTAATAAGCTTCACAAAAAGCAAATTTGAACTGAATATTAATTGCCACTTTTCTCAAATACCAAAAGTTAGTCATAACTATGATTATAACTCGAATTTCGTCATCTTTCTCAGGTTATCAGACGTTAATAAAACATCAATAAAAAAAGACGGTCTTCATTAAGATTTACTCTCATATTTCTCGTTCGTTTAGAGTAAATTAAACAATAAACTGGAGAGAACGTTTGCGAGAAGAATCTGCAATTTACTTGAAAACAACATTTTATTTACTTTTAATTTTTATTAATACTAACAGGCAACGTCCACCCTCCAGGCGGTTATCCTCAGTCATATGGAGCCTACAGCTGTAAATCTGCGAGATAAGTAATGATTTGATCTTTTACAGTTGTAGGCTCCATAGAGCTGGAAATTGCCCCAGGAGTATTTTCAGTAAGAAATAATAATAATGTGTGGACATTGTTCGCGTTTATCCCGATAATCTATATTACAATGATCCTATTTCTCAAGAGAGATAAGAGCAGATATTTCAAATACTAATAATGAAGTAGTTTCCCTTACTTATTTGAAATTATAAATTGTATAAACAGAAAATGACTTTGGTTTGAGCTCAATAGCGATTTACTATCTATGTTAATTTTAGATTGATTCCTTAGTTTGTATTTTTGTGGATTTTTTTCTATGATCACTGCTCAGCAACACGCAAGAGAAGTAACTTAATTCATCACCTCTTTTATTCTCCAATTTTTTTTTTATTTGATCTCCCCCGAAAACTGCTGCCAAGAGACGTTGGTCACGTGACAGTTCTATAGAGTGAATAAACAGACCTGTTTTCTACTTGAGCAAACCATTCAAATCATGTTTTCAAAGGTGAATTCAACGTAAGTGCATTATTCTTGCATATCCAACGTGGTAATATAAAATCCTACCTTGTACGCTGATGTGTTTCGCCATATGGAATCCTGTGAAGGAAATTTGATTAACACTTCGAGCTTTTATTTAAGTAAAATGTTATGTACGGTGAAGTGAGCGACGCCACTCCAGGTGCTAGTCGTCTCCCAGTCTATTTCACACATCGTAAATCTGCAATATGTGAAGCCCAGGCAGGGTCGGCTGATGCCGAAACCAGCACAAGGACACTATTTCAACTTACTTTAATTATGTTATATTTTGAAGATGTCTGTCTGGTCAATAATTGATTTTTGACATTTATTTTCCAAGATTACAGGTGTGGATCCAGGAGCATCTGGGGTTCTAGATAGAGAGACTTTATAAAAAAAGAATAATACAAATAATCCCATATTCTTTGGTTCAGAATAGAATAAACCGGTTTTTCCACAGAAAGTTTGTTTCCCTCTCGTCCAAACATAGCATCATTTATTCATTTCTCGTGGAATATTACAAGATCAAAACGGACATTATCAGGCATTACTTGGGACCGAATTCTATAGCATCGAAAATCCGTTGCCCAAAATATTTTTTCGTAGGGGTATAAACATTTTTGAATAGCAATGCTTTGACGTTTTGGCAACAGATTTTCAATGCTGTAGTCTTTGGTCATAAATAATACCTGAAAATATCCGTTTCGATTGTGTAATGTCTCACTAGAAATAATAAAACCCTTTTATGTGTGGTTTAGAAGGAAGTTAACTTTCTATAGAAAAAAGTGCCTGGGATATTTCTCAGAATTTTTGAGATGAGGTATTATTATTATTTCTATTGATATTCGGACCATCCTCATCTTGGTTGTTTTTCATACAACGTTTCGGCCTTCGTCAGGTATCATCTGTCCACATAGCGCAGTGGTTACAGCATCAGACAAATTACTGTAAAGTAATCTGATGGTTCTAGCTTCTATCCTAGTGTGAGACAATATAACAATACTACTAACGCTAAGAGGGGAGTGGGGTCAATATACCCCCGTCGGTTAAATAAAGGGTTCGGTTCGTTACTTCCCCCAAATCTACCAGATGATACCTGATGAAGACCGTAGAGTGCAACAGCCGAAACGTTGTATGAAAAACAACCAAGATGAGGATGGTCCGAATATCAATAAAAATGCCTGGGATATATTTATTAGGGACGGCAATGTATGTATTGTATATTTATTGAACAACCGTAGTCAGATGGTTCTTAAACATTTTATACGTGAGTAAGTTTGTGTGCTTCAGTGCTCTTGGCCATACTGTTTTATCTACGGACTTGAAAATTGACCTCTTTTAAAGAAGTTCTGTTTTTTTTTTTGTTTTTTTTACATTTTTGGGGTTATTTTATGAGAGATTTTCAAATAAATCTAGACGTTTTTTTTCCAAAATCTAGATGTTTTTAGATTTTTTTAAAGATTCCATTTTGTTTGTTTTCAAGGGGAAAATGCCAGTGATGTCATACATAGAATTTATCCTGGCCATATTTATTCTCCGATTTTTCAAAAATGACTTCAAATTTTGACGCTACGGTTGTTCAGTTATTAACTATGATGGCAAAATGTTATAATATTTTTTTCTTGTTGCCATTCGTTCGGTTATTGATTTGAGACTTTTCTTTGAAAAAAATATTAAAGGCTTAGCTGTAATTAGCTAACAGTCTTGAAAACAATATAGCTTGTTTAAACCTATTCGACAAATATATATGAATCAATGTTGTTATTGTTGTTCAATCTCTATTGAAGGCCTTGTTTAATTAAAACTTATTTGAAATCAATTATTACTTGCCCGAGTCGGTCATTATGAAGAGTTAATTAATTGATAGAGAAAGAAGTAAACATAGAGAAGGAGAGCTTTACGGTAAAACGAGTGGCGGTGGAAGGCATGAACAGTGATTAACCTTTAGCACTCTGTAGCAGGGTTGTCAGATATCTTTTGTCACACAAGACCAAATTAAGTTGCTTCAGGATCAAATAACTGAAAATCCATCATCAGACCCAGCTTACAGGAAAATTAAATACAATTTTTTAATCTATTGTTGGCGTATGATGACTGTCCAAAAAGAAACCGAGCTTTTAAAAAAAAAGCGCACCAAGAACACATTTTTGATTGCCCGTTTGTGTTATGTTGTGTAGCGATGTCTAATGTATCATGTCACTTTGGTAAGTATTTGAGCTACACTTGCTAGAACAGACGTGTGAGTAGTCAGTTCTACGTTTTTTTTCTTTCTCTCCAATATAACGGACGACAATCACGTTGAGAAAGTACTTTCAGTGATCTGCGGAAATCGTCGCCTGACTGTCCGTTTGAGTTTTCGGGAAGGGTAAAAATCTAAAAGTCAGCCGACGATTTCCGTAGATCACATAATGCTGTTTCTAAACGTAATTGTCATCCCGTTGAGTTAGAAAGAAAATGACGCCAAGTGCACCACACCTACGATCATTCTAGCGTGCGAAGCTCAAATACTAACAAACGTGGCTCAATGCAGTTTTTTTTCTTACAAAAGGTCTAAATCTCTATCACGCAGCATACTACTGAACACCTGTTTAAAACGTCACATTGGTGCGCTGTTCCAAGTTTCTTTACGAACGGCCGTTGCATACTTTTGTATCATATTATTCGTGTGTTAATTGTCCTCCAGTACCAAATCTTTATTTCAGGAATCAAACAGCCGTGTTCAGTACCAAATTAGTTCAATTTTGCTCTTGAAAAATCCAAAATAGCAACCCTGCTCTAAATTTGTCCTGCCACTGCATGCGACACCGATCGCTAAACGATAGGGTTTCAGAATTATGCAGTAGTGTTATCATGTCAATTCCAGCCATGCATGAAGCGGCACAGAAATTACAGCCTATCAAAGTTACTAAATGCACATAATCTTGGCGCCCTTGAAAGATAATACAGAGTGCTAAAAGCTAAAATACGACAACATGGAAAGGCAGAGGCAATGGGGCAGGTTACAGGTAACACCGGAGAGCTGGGGAGCGAGAGATAGAAGTCAACAGATGGTGGGTATATATATATATATATATATATATATATATATATATATATATATTGACAGAGAGGTGTGGATGGAGACAGAGAGAGGGACAGTGATAGAGAAAGAAGTTACTTTACCGTCATAGACAAACAACAATCAGCGATTTCACTGAAGTAATCCGGTCCTATAAAGGGGGCGTAATTCTACAGGAAGGCATGTGAAGGAGAGGAAGAAGAGGTCAGGTGGTTGGGGTTATGTACGATTCAGCGCCGCCTATTCAGCAATAGACCCAGTTCAGCGCCGCTTATTCAGCGATTCCATTTCAGCACCAGTACCTTATATTGCATCGGTGAGACACTTTGGCTATTACCCTCACGTGGACTCAAGTGAGTTTACGTGATCAGTAGATTAGAAGCCAGTTCAGCGCTCATTCAAATTGCTACAGGACAAACTGTTGTTATAGCCGAAAGACTCGTGATCTCACGAGTCCTTGCTGATCCTTGCTCGTGTGACTTCGTATCTAGCGTTTTCTCTTCTGTCCACGTTATCGAGTGATGTTCGTATCTAAGACTAACTTAACAAATGTTGTGCATTGTGTAATATTTGGTGACCACACATGTAATCACGTGATGTGACATAACACAAGTTTGAATCCTACGGCTAATTTTCATAGTTTTGAACCTTCGTGAATAGGCATGAGTTAACATGGCGGCATAACAACGAGTTCCCGCCTCAAGTCATTTGACGTTCATTTACAGATTTTCTATTCTTAATGATATTTTTTGATAAGACATTTTAAAATAAGCTTGATTTCGCTTCGGTTGTCTTGCGTTAAAACAGCGTCACTGAATAGATGGCGTTGAACTGGGCCTTCCTCAGAAAGTTGGAGGAATCGAGATTCAAATTATGGCTGTAATAGAGGTTATTCAACGGAGATTATCGAAGGAAATAAATAGACGTAATACTTACTACAGTAAAAGGCCAAATACTAGGAAGAAAAAAAGGGACAGAAAGATCACGTTGCACCAATCTTCTGAATGCACACAGTTTACTTGCCTTGAAAATCAGCATTCGAGATCCTTGCATTTTTTTTACCACCTGGGTTCGATCACCTACCTCTGACAACGGCGGAAAATATGCAACTGTTTCAGCCACTGATCGGGGTAAGTTTAATAGACATTACGCGCGCTATAGCATCCATACAAATATGTACTTGTCCACAGGCTTACACTCAGAAGAATTTACTCAGATTATTTCAATCTGGCACAAGAACACAATTTAATGTATGTATACACAAATATATATATCTGCCTATATTTATACAATGGTGCAACTACCTATATATATATATATATATATATATATATATATATGGTTGTTGGGAAAATATTGGCCGATTCTTTTAGTCGTGTCATTCAGCATCATTATAGTGTATTTTACCAATACATATAATTCGTTTAATGATTAAAATGTGCTCTTTTTGGTAATATTCGCCTATTATTTTCAAAGTTATCTGTGTTAATGTATCGACCCTTAAAGCCAAGTCTTGAAGATCCAGAGGGCAGAGGTCGTCCATCGGCAACTGAAAATGAACAATGGAAGATGTTCGAACCAAAAGCGTGCGAAACTGCCTGAGAAATGTCTCAGATACTAAGTGTTGGCATTGCGACAATATAAGACCACCCAAGGCAAATTGGTGGAGTGAAGGAGGCGAATAAGTGGGTTACATACGAATTCTATGGACACAGATTCATTTGGAATTATTCTCTGGACAACCTAATATATATTCATTATAATTTGCATACAGGTATCCCCTTACAAAAGTACACTTTAAGGCACTTCACTCTCACGAAAGATGTCAAGCCACTAACTTTGAACTGAGTCAGTGACCATCTGTGTTCAATCTCGATTCATTTTGTGCATTTGTTAGCTGTGTGTCTTAATGTATCCCCCCCCCCCAAGAAGTTTTTTAGGTATGGGAACGCTGAAAAATATTACCATAAGAATCATCGCTTCTTCCATTTTCGCAATTTTGGCTTACGAAAGCCGAAAGTTGAACACTATTCTTTCGTATAGAGGGGGGAGCTGTATATGTATATATAAGTATAAGTATGTACAAGGTGCTATCCAAACGTTCAGGAAATACAAACTGATTGATAAATCTGTTCATTGGTCAAGTTACCCAGCGTTCCCAGTATCTTGCCGGACATTTCACCAACCTCTCGAAATTAGTCCACAAGGGAATAATGAATACCATTTTCTATCAATCTTTTTTTATTCCTTCGAGAAAAACTTTCTAGTTTTAAGTTCCCCGAACTTTTAGGTAGTACCTCGTATGTATATTCCAGAATATGGATTAAAAAAAAACATAGATAAAAGCAGTGCATAGTTTTGAGAAGGGTCATTAACATTCAAAGACGATTGAACTCCTGGCCCCAGCTGATCCATTCTACAGTCTTCTTCAGACGTACCATTCGAATGAAATGGTGATAAACAGAATTATTCCTCCAATGGTAGCAATTCTTGTAACGTAGGATTCAGGTGTTTACCTTTCCTTTCCTTGTTTGGTTATGCAAAAGGGACAAGGTATGAAAATCCGGGCCAAAGTCATATCAAGTTGAACATCACGTTCGTCTGACATACTCTGTCTATAATCCGACTTCTTCCCAGAGTGTATAGTGTCCGCCTTGCTCTTTCTAGATGTGGTCAACCATATAAAATATTTCTATTTCGCCTTTGATCGTCCTACACCATAAGCGTTACTACCTTTGGAGGGAAATTATGTTTACCGTCATCACGTTTGGATTGTACACTTAAATAAGGCCGTAGAATAGATCGGCCGCAATATTATCTTATTAACCCTACCTAAAAGGAATTTGACGCCAGGAAAAAACCTTTGAATAGATGAAATCAACTCCGAAAAACAAAATAACAGATGATCTGTATTTGATTGATAAACAAAAGTCGTGGCAATTTATTCATTTTCCCACCTTTTGTCACAGTTGATAATATTCTGAAGATGATGGTAGTAGACATCGAAATATTATCAAAATCATCCATGACTCATGTGTGTTTATCGGACACTGAGTACCTATGAGCATGTTTTTGTCAGTTATTTTCAATTTACGTACACATATTTGTGAATACAGAGGAAGCCCCTTAATGTGATAATTTTGGGACAGAGCGTTTAAGATAACAGTAATCCCCTTTTTAGATGTCATTAAACGTTTTTCATCTTGATTTGAATATGTTGGGTTGCAACTAGATTTCAGAAAATGTTGTTTTGTTGATTTTAATAAAGTGCTATTTTTTCTCTCCTTTCCAGTTTGTAATTAAATCTGAAAATAAATGTGGCATTTTATCTTGGTGACCTTTGGATTTCAGAAAAGGTAGCAGCGGCGAGAATCATTGCCAGTGAGTTCACGTGAGTTTTCGTTAATGAAATATAGCATCGTATTACTTTATGAATCATTTTATCGAATGTCAAATTTCTGTATTTTTGAAAAAGTGTAAAAAAAAACTAACAAACTGTAAAATAATATCTTTAAGTATACATAGCGCAAATTATACACAAGATTACTGACGCCATTTGAAGCATAAAATAAATATTATGCAGCCCCACCGTTAACTACCGCCGTTCCAGCACGTGTCCACACTCTGTTATTCAAAATCTGCGCATTTTGACGCCTGTACTTAATATGAAGTTAGTAAACTTCCAGTGTTAAATCATTTCAAATGGAGTGTTTGCTAATTTCGATAGCAATAACTGTTTGATTACATTTTCAGTATTTACGATAAGTGGCTTCCTCGTATCCATATTTTTTATATGCATATATAATTGTACACACCGAGAAGTATATATATATATATATATATATATATATATATATATATAATATTAGGAATTTGCTACACAAACACGTTCATGTTCGTGCCCAGTCTGGGCTTCCTCCCAGGAGAATGATTAAGCATATTTTAGACTTTTGTTGGGGATATTTTTTTTTTTGGTGGGGGTGTCTCCCAATTTAAGTTGGATGAGTTTTTCTTCTATTATTTCTGATTTGCAGTATGTGTATTTCCGCTGGTGGTTACAAATTACAAGACAGTAGTATGGTATGAGTGTTTACATTATCAGTAGGTGGTTGTTGCTGTGTATTCTCTATGGAAGTGTTTTAGTCTTCCAAAGATATCATAGATTTATTCCCCCACGCTAGGATCCATTTCTTATGACCTTGGTGGGTTGTATGATTATCTTGGGTTTGGTCTACTCCCTCATGTCTGAGTTAATTATTCTGATTGGCAAGTTATTTGAGATGGCTTTATGAATAAAATATCTATATCAATTATTATCAATATATCTATTTTGGATTTTAGAGTTATGCTTGTTAATAGAAATTTTCAGCAGTGCTGATATTTGAAAGCTATTTCAATTTTTCTGTTTAATAAATCTGTTTTATGCGTCTTCGTTTATTTGGCGAAAAAGGCATTGGGAAACACCTCCCCAACACAAAGAATTAAGTCCCGAACAGGAATGTAAAATATACCTTACCATTTGCCTGAAAATGGTAGAAACATAAAGGTGCTTGTGTAGATAAACCCCAGTCTACAATATCTACAGCTTTACTCTGAATCAACTCATTCAAAAATGAATATATTGAGCAATTCACGAAATAAACCCATCATACTTCGAATGTCATATTACATCATTTTATATTGCATCCATGATTTGTACTACACACACATATATATATATATATATATATATATATATATATATATATATATATATATCACAGTACAAATCCGGGATGCAATATAATAAAATGCAATATCTGATGGGTTCATTTCATAAAGTGCTCGATTCATTCAACTTGAGTTGGTTCAGAGTTGAGCTTAAGATTTGCTTGAAGAAGCTCCATCCGGGAAGAAACATAAACGTGTGTACGTAGCAAATGCTCATTCTACCATATATATAAGAAATGAATATATCATCCGACGGATATAATTATAAATGACGTTATATTATATTGAAATTGTATTTGAAATGATGCCCTGTGATTACTCGGTGAATGCATGGATAAAGAAAATGAGGTTGCTGCAGGAATCGAACCTGCGACCGATCGGGTAGTCGCTTCAACGTAGCCTTGTTCTTGCCATTGAACTAAACGGCCGTTGGTAATACAAGGGCCCAAATGATTGCTTCAATTCTCATTTAAATTTTGTTAATCTATTGTCTATATCTGCTTTATTTGTTTGTCATTACGAAACGGATTCATAATCCGACACACTCATTATACATACATATATAAATGTATAAATGCCTATTTTTCTAGAGGCAACTACATTCTCTCTCTATGGATATGTGTGTGTGTGAGTGGCTGTGAGTGTATAAATGATCCAATATAAGTTTGCATATTTGCAAAAGACCCAACTAACACATCAACATCTGCAAAACGATATTTATCCATCCCCACACCAAAAGAATCTGTCGTTGATTTTGTAAATATCTACTGATTCAAATGTGCATAAATTTACACTCACACACGCAACCCGTTTTCTTTTAACAATGTTTGTTCTGGCATATTCTATCATAAAACCCAGCTTTTATTATAAACAGTCTTCGTGCACTCCTGCCAATGATTTTTTCTCTACTATCCTCCCTCAGATATACACACTTATTTCATATATATATATATATATATATATATGTGTGTGTGTGTGTGCGATTTTGTCAAGCAAAAATATATTTATATGCAAAACATTCACAGTAAGGTACACAAACACTCCTTCATATGTATAGTAGTCATTAGATATCAAAAAGTAAGATCACCTATTAAACTCTTTCATAAGCCGAAATTGCATGAACGAACCATCTACCATTATTTTAAAAAATGAGTGTTACCAGACCTCCAAAATAGCGATGATATTATGTTAAACTAAGTTGTTTCAATCGGCGAAGTCTGAGCTTTTTCTTTCTACGGAAAAATAGATATTTAGTTTTGATTTGATCAAAAGTACTTTTTAAACCATAACAAAGATATAAAACAACCGTATATTTTTCCCAATCTAAAATTAATGTTTCTTTTTTTCTCCCCCCCCTTTTTTTTTACAAAAAATAAGTAAATGTTCGGCGCAACGCATTATATATATATATATATATATATATATATATATATATATATATATATATAGGTTGAAAGAGACAAGGGATTAGGGGAAGAGAGAGAAGCGTATATCAGACGTAAACTGAGGTAGGTATATTTATTCAAATGAACGATGAAATAGTGAAGAGAATTATTCATCATCCGGTGGCTCCATCAGAAAAAAAAATGTGATTCGAAAAATCTCGTTCACTTTCCCTTCCGCTTGAAAATGAAGACACGATCAAGAAATCCTATTTAACGATCAAAAAGGATGTCATATGCAGAAAAGATTCATTAAATCAGAAAATCCTCTCCGACGGAAGACGAAAAAAGTGAAAAACAAAACCTTTTAGCCTTATGGATACCACATACCACGATAGGTCGAAGGGAAATAACTCCGTATTGACTGTCTTCGAAGTGAAATGCCGCTGTGTCGGCTGTCGAATTTTTTTTGGATTGAAAATGAAAAATTAAATTAAATCTAGTCTGGGTTGTTAACACTAAGATTTATGCAAATCTAGAATGTCAGAGGGTGGCGCATGGGACTCTCAGACTCAACAGCTGCGGGGGGCAGGTTGGGTATCGAAGCTGTGGGGCGCAATATATCCGGGGAACACTGAAAAATCTAGAAAAATAACGTAAAAAAATTTAAGGAAAAATCAATATAAAAATAATCTATAAAAAAATGATTAAAAAAAAAATCTTTAAATAACTCACTGGGGTCGGAGAATGCAGTTAGTCTTAGTGTCGCCATCAACATTGTTAACATTTAAAAAAAAAATTAATCTAAAACGTGAAAGCTGAAAATATTTTTTACCAGATATTTCCTATCAAAAAAATTCATAGCTATAATTACATATCTCCTGCTACTGTACGATTAATCACCACTACCCACAACAGACCGGTTTAATCACTGCTGCTGGGTTCAGGTTATTCATATGTTCTAACATTTATATCTATGTATGTATCTATCAATCTATCTAGACTTCGCTCAGCTATTACTGTTCATAATAAAAACTTGAAATTTTGCACACATACTCTTCTCAATGAGTAGGAACATATTTGCTTTTACTTTTTGAAAATTCCTCTTCGAAATTGATTGTTAATGGGGGTTTATTTTTCAATGAAAGTTTATGCTAAATTGGTCAATAGTTTGTGCCCGCTGTTTTTTGAAACTTCATACCTCTTTTTGAGTGATCACAGCCCAACAAAAGGTGAGAGGAGTAACTTCATCATTGATCCTCATTTTTGCCAATTTTTTAATGATCACCCCCAACGCAGGATATATGGATGGTGGTGATTCATAATAACGTAATTATTGATTTTTTGACTACTACTCTCCCTCATCTTAATTTTTCAGTAGTTTTTCTTTATCACTACTTAACAAAGGTCATCAGGGCTGGAAATGAAAGAATAAGCTCTCGGTGAGACTCGAACTCACGTAGCCTGGTTGAACAAATTATAGAAAAGACTGGCTGCTGCAGGATCAAAACCACTTCAAATTCTATTCCGACTGAAGTTGATTTCTTGAAACTGTTCTATTATATATCTAATGAATATAGAATTATGATAATTATAGATTTTTATATAAAAGGTTTTTTTAATTTTATTAGAATCCAATAAGCCAGAACGTATCGCAGGGAAATTTACGTTGATATCCGAGACCTGTCAATTCAGTTCAGTCAATAAGACAGTGTCCCCCAAATTAGTTAGTCATGAGTTCAAATCACGACAAGTGAATGTGTATTTCACACATCGGTTTATGGACCTATTTCGGTGAGGATTATTTTTCTTGTTACGGTATGAAAATAAAGTCAACTCCTAACTTTGCAATTGAGTTTGACAAAAATATAAACTACTGCAGTATTTTCAGTGGAAGAGATCAGATGGTAGGTGGAAGATATTTTTTTATCAGCCTTCAAATCGAACAGTCCATTGTTACGAACAGAGGACCTAGAAAGTCTCACTGTTCATTATATTGGTAGATAGTGCAACTGCAAATCGTATTATGTGACTTGATCCGACCCCGATGTGATTTGAAAAAAAAGTAATCGTATTTAATATTTGTGTATCTATCAAACATGGTAGATGTATAAAAAGTGGTTCAGAAATATTTCATTGAATTATTATCGCTTAATCTACCTCTGTAACGTTATTACTGAAAATCTGATCAAACTGGTAATCCAGGAATCCACAAAACACAAAATCCAAGCACACATTATGTATATCTGAATATTCCTTAAACTGATGGCATTTCAGTCAATTATCTCCGAATATCTGTTGATACAATTTGTGTAAGCCTTTCAATAGGTATTAGATATATATATATATATTTGAAATTTCATGGTTACTAATTAGTTTCACGCAGCCATTGTGATCAACAGGCAGCTGTTTATTTCTGTTTTCATTCCATCTCTTTATTTAACTGGTGTCGTCTTTATGGGGTGTGTTTTCTCTTGTTTTAAAGGTTATTTTTTAATGATTATTCTGTGTATATATGGGGTTGGTGGCCAGGGAAGGTGCGTGATCCAGCAAATGATGAATGGGTTCCGATGGAAGTATTGGGATTGGTGGTAAGGGGAGTTATGTGGTCCAGCCAGTGCTAAAAGGGCTCCATATATATATATATATATATATATATATATATATATATATATATATATATATATACGTACATATACATATATGTATTCATACACAGGCACATGTAAATAATCTCGTCATTCATGACGGGTGCTATGCAAGTGTGTGCATGTGTGTTAATTATACTGTGAATTTACATAGATAAGCGAAGCACTTGATCACACGCACATGGGTATCTAGCCCCCTCTAGATCAGGCGTTCACTGGTGGTGAAAGGGTGTCAAACTTGGAACCTTACAGTCTATAACGGATAATGGTGCAGTGAAAACATTTCATGTAAACCCAACTTGGTATATGCATACAAATAGACTCTATAATCATTCACTGGTATCAGGGTGGTCGGTTACACACACTCTGAATATACCCTTTTGCCCTTTCCTTGGGGATACATCCTTTTGTCCCGACTCCCATGGGAAAGTTGCAGCAGACGCCCATGCCCGCACAACTTTCTCTCACTATTTTTTCTTTATCTATCGATAGGATCATCTGGATCTGCTAGTATCCATCTTTCTATCTTGTATCAAAAGTTACCGTCATCCATATTATCAAATAGCATCCATTCATTTCCTCCCCCCTGACAGATATTTCTCCCCAATTTCTTCCCCCAGCAAAAATTCCTCCCTTGGGGAGCCAAGTGACCCCATCCCCAGTTGAGAATCTGTTTTCCGAATTCTCAATTTCTTCTATCTCGGTGCTTGGGTTAATTTGAACAAGTTCCCTGTGCATCAGTTATTATAGACACAACCTTTTTCTTCTGTGTTCCACAGCTTCTTCGGTTCCCGGGCGAAGTCCTGGTATTTTCCCATTTGGTTCCACTTTCCTTCCTTCTGATCCATACTTTGATTTTAGGCTCAGATCAATATCCTACTAGTCTCCCGGGTGATTGAGAGGGTAGTACATTTTCCCTTCATGCAAGTCGTTGGCTGTCGAGTCCAATTAAGATGTAAGAATTTCGAATGTTGGTTCAAACGCAAAAAGCCCAAGCAAATTGGAAGACTGGCGCAACGTGATCTGGCTATTGCAATTCACCCCCATCTAGTCTTGTGCCATAGAAAGTTTAGCCTCATAAAATGTATTCCAGATCTGTATTGGAGTATTTATTCAAGTTAATTAGAATAAACGTTTTTGCAATATAGTAGTTACAAAGACATATCCATGATTTTGAGCTGGTTGAAGTTCAAATGGAAATAACTTTTAGAGCCGAACGGGAGGACCAAATGGAAAAATCCATGCTGACTCGAAATGGGGGGGGGGGCGGGCGGGTCTGGACACCTTGGACACCCTCCATCCCTGGATCTACGCCTGAATCATTACTAAATTCTAAACCATTCCAAAGACGACATTACACTGATATCTCTAGAACAAAGGAACAAATGGGAAATCGATTGTTTTGGGTTCTGATTTCATCCAAATTTCCCCTGGGATGAATGGCATCCATTTTGTTGCCTGGCGAAGTGTATATGGAGGTCCTGGGATGCCCAGTCGTCAGAATCTCTCTCTCTCTCTCTGCCTCTCTCTGTGCCTCACTGGCGGAGTCCAGAGGAGAGCAGAGAGCGATTCGTCTGGCATCAGTTTTGGCTACAGGAACCACCGGAAGGAAGTCAAACCACCATAAGGGGAATCTTCTGTTTGGAATCAGATATATCTCTTGGATCGGTTGCCTTCTCAAGGCTAGAGAACCCAATCCGTCCTGTTTCATCCATAGCTTAAGCTGCTGGTGGCGGTGGGGGGGATATCAGATGGATTCACGTCTTTCCTAACAGTCTTATTGCTAAGTGAGCATAAACATTTTCGACCAGTATTTGAACTCGGGTCGCCGATTCCATTGCCCACGCAGTTATCACCAATAGTACCATCCACTAAGAGATGTTCGTCATTTCAGCTAAAAATATTTTTTTGAGAAGACCACAAAAAGAAAGAGATTACTGTGACCGCAGGGGAAGTTTTATCGTAATTTTTATTCAGACAAGTTTAAGAATGAAAAGAAGTAACTAAAAATGAAGTTGAAGGTAAAAATAAGTCATAAGAACTGAAAGCAATGATTTACAAAGCGTTGAATTGAATTAAATAAAATTAAATAAAACATATCTTTATTTGACCCACAGTTATGTCACCATAGAATCCATAAAAAATCTCAAATGGCGGTGGGCTGGCCATGTTGCAAGAATGGCTGACAATCGATGGACATCACGACTCACAACATGGATCCCCCGAGACCACATGTGCAACCGAGGCCGGCAAAATGTTAGATGGAGAGACGAGTTAGACAAGTTCAGGAAGTACTGGCTCCGTGACGCCCATGATAGAGAAGTGTGTCAAATCCTGGGGAAGGTCTATGTCCAATGTCGGACGCTAAAAGACTGATGATGATGATGATGATGATATGTCACTCAGGCCTAGGACCCTTTAGTAAAGAATTATTTTCATGTATGTTCAGTACCAGAAATTCGAAAAAAAAATCGAGAGAAATAAATTTCTGGGCTTTGTCATTTGACACGAATCTTGTATTAGTACCAATTATTTAATTCCAATGAACACTTAAAATCAAACCCAGCATTAATGGAATATCTTTATAATATAACAGTAATTAAATTGAATTGTACGCTTCATCGATTGTCGATGGCAACTGGCGAATACTCTGAAAGCTACATCAAATATATTCCAGATCTATATTCATATAGTGAATTAGAATGAAATATTGTTGCAATATGATAGTTATTCTTGAACTGATGACGCCCCTAAAAAACAATCATGTTGACGTCTCTTGAACAAAAAGTAACAGTTTGTTGTTTGGGGCCTGGTTATGTTGAACTTTCCACTCAAACATGTTGAGAAAGCTTGAAATAAAGCATAAAATTAATGCAATATATTTTTTATACTAGCATAGCAAGGTTAATTGTCTGTCTCTTAAAAGACTCCCTTAATGGAGGATGACAACCGGTGATGAAGTCCGGTTCCCGTTGTACGCGCAAGGTTTCTGGTCTGGTCAAGACCGGGACTTTATACCAACAAGTTTTTGTGATCAGCCCCTTTACACGATGCAAATCTATCGAAGGGGTAAGCCCACCGTAATTACAAAGCTTCTAGTGTACTCAATTAGCTGTTGGATGCACTGGTGAATTCGACCCTATGAAGAGTTTTCCACACTTTTCACTCATACAGGAAATCAAACTCAAGACGTCCTGCGTGTGAAGCAGATGTGTTTACTATTACACGGACATGTACTATCGTAGTACCCGTAAAAAAATGACGGGATCATTCACGTTCGTATGAATTATAAAAATAAGTGTATTTCAAAAAAAAAAAAAAATTGTAAACAAAATCGAACTCCACAAACGATATTTTATTTTTCAGTCGATTTTCTTCAGCTTCTTATATTTTCTTGAAAAAAAACATTTTGTAATAATATGTTAAGTTATAAATCGATAAAGCAATAAAATTTGGTGAAAAATGAAACTGGGATGTTATCATCAATATCAGTGATAATAGTAGTTATAATATCAACTGTAGAAGATGCCAGCTCACTTCCAGCAAACATGTATTTGTACCTAATTTTATGTTGAGCGTTTGCAGTACGCCCTTCCTCTCTTTCTATTTTTATCGAAAGAGAAAACCAGCAAACTTGACAATAAGTGACAAAGGCTTTTATATAAGATAAAAACAGTTGACTTGGAAAATACTACGCTTCATGCCTTCACCGTTTAATGAAACTGGTGAATATTTTTCATAAAAGGAGCTGAGAGTTGTACGCAGCTCCTAGCTATTGTGTATGAATCAACCACAGTTTGAAAAATCGATATTATACATTTGATTTATAGATTGGTGTACACTGCATTTGCTCTCTCACAAACGAAGTTCTATTTTTGTCAGTATCTCTTTCATAATATTCGACCTATTTGAACTTGATGGCGATCCCGAAAGAGAACTTTTGAAAAGTTTAAGACTTGCATAGATAAGAGCATGAGGTCCCAGTGGTTGTAATTTGAAGGGAAGTCGGGGGACATTGACCTCAGTTGGCTATTTTCTTTCGTCAACATTCAATGGCACGATTATCTTCCAGAAGGCCGTATATGTACACGTGTGAATGTGCAAATTTTCCAATCACCTCAAAAAAGACTGTCCTTAGAAACCGTCAACCAAAGCTATCAACATAGGTTTCTTCAGTTTTAAAGTGATCAGCCTGGTGGCTATCTATGTATGCATGTCATGTGTATAGATATCACCTATGGATTTAGAGAGCTGAAGACTTGAAGTTTCACTCCTTGTTATGGTCTACAAAAACGTTTCTGTTAGTGTCTCTCTGAGAATTTTGCCCTATGATGTTTTAAGAGGGTGGGGAAATCTATAATGTAAATTTATGCTGAATTGATCCCTTTGTTTATGTCCGACGTCGGTTGCGCTTTTTCTTCGGACTCTTTTTTTAGTGAACGCCGGCTAACAAAAGGCGAGAAAAAATAACTTATTCATTGATCACCCTTTTTATCCATTAAAAAAATAATTGATCACCCTCAACACGGCATGCTTCCAAAAAACGTTGGTCACGAAACAGGCTCTATTGAGTGAGTAACAAGCCCTGTTTAAATATCTATCTGTTTGCATCTATTGAGCCAACCGTCAGTGTTCTGCTTGGTAGATAAAGTAATTGCTCAAGCCTGCCAACCTCAATGAGAGACTATCTTCATTGTCATCATTGGTCTTTCAGTGTCCATTGTTGGACAGAGACCTTCCCCAAGGTTCCCAGACCTTTGGGTCATAGGCGTCGCAGATCCAGTACTTCTGAGCCTGTCTATTTCGACACAATAACTTATATCATATATATCATCTATTAATCATTTATATTCTGACTGGATTTCTTGTTCTTGAAGTTGAAGCTTGCTCTCCCGAAAGCTTGCCAACAAAGAGTATTTCTTCACTTGATTTCTTCTTTTAAGTATTTTATGAAGATTCGTCGTCCCACATTAATCTCGTGGTCTACTTCATTTAGCACTGTATTTTTGGTTTTGATCCACCTGGATCGTGTAACAGCACATCTGCCTCATCTGGACAAAAGCTCCTCGGTTCGATTCCTGGTTTGAACGAAGGGTGTTCAAAACTCTTCATTTGGACATGTACTCAGCAGCTAATTGAGTACACTCTAAACTGTGTGATCAGGGTGGAGATATACATTCGGTGGGCTTGGATCTTGCTAAAGGGTCGGTCACGAAAACTCGTAAGTATAAAGTCCTGGTATCCACCAGATTTGAGCAAGGATCACTATGCCAATGCACGTCATACTCCATTCGGGCTGGTCTCCCAAGAGACGGCGCGATTTGGCCTTACATTGGTTTTATAGAGTTACATGTGAAGACCAACTTTCTCGCTCTCTTAATTCACCTAGTCTAAGATTATCTAAAATTCATGGCAAACGACAATCAAGCCCAGGTGAAATTTCCAAGTTTCTGCTCGCAAACCAAGTCCTAACTCCGTCGACGTCACCTACATTACATTTGGCCTATTTCTTCTATAATTCAAAAATGAAGAACACACGACTCCATTATTTTTTAATTCCAGCAGAATCAACAATTAAGTGAAAAAAATCGATGGAAAAAAAAAGAATAAAGATTGAATTTAAAAGAAAAACGTCAAGTAAATGAAAGAGATTTTTTTTTCTATAAAAGTAATTCAACGGAAAATTAGATTGACTGATAAAATTATTATTAGATTTTTTGTTTTCAAAAGAAGTTATTTTAGAATTTTTTTTTGTGCGTAGAAAGAGAAAGAGGGAGGGGAAAGACTGTGAGAGAGCAACTGAGAGAGTAACTGTGTGAAAAGAGAGAGAGCGAAAGAGAGACTCACTGAGAGAACAAGAGACTATAAAGTGAGAGATTGAGTATGTGAGTGATTGTGAAACAGAATGAGAGAATGTTGGAGAGAGAGAGAGAGAGAGAGAGAGAGAGAGAGAGAGAGAGAGAGAGAGAAAGGAGGAAGAGACTGTGAAAGTAACCGAGAGAGTGACTGTTTGTGTTTGCATCAGAGAGAGACTGTTGGAGTGAGAGAGTGTCCATTTGGGAGAGAAAGAGAGTGTGAAACTGATTGCCAGTGAATGTTTGAGAGAGAGAGAGAGAGAGAGAGAGAGAGAGAGGCTGAGAGAGTAACTGTGTGAAAAAAGAGGGTGTAATTGTTGGAGAGAAAGTGTAAGAGTGAGAGACTGACATTGAATGTGAGAGTTAGAGAATGAGAAAGAGTGTGAGAGACAGTGGGATAGAGAGGGTGAATGTTTGAGAGTGAAATGGAAGGGGAGATAGACTGAAAGTGGCTATGTGAAAGAGAGAGAAAGAGTGATTGTATAAGAGTGAGAGACTGTGACTGTGAGAGGGAGAAAATGCCCGTTTGTGAGAGAGAAAGAGAGTGTTTGCGACTATCATGGAGAGAGAGAGAGAGAGAGAGGGATCGAATGTTCGAAGGATAAAGACCGTGAGAGAGTAAATGAAAGAGTGTCTGTGTGAAAGAGAGATAGATTGACTCTGTGTGTGAGAGAAAGTCTGTAAGAGTGAGAGACTGTGAAAGCACTGTGAGAGTGAGCGAGTGACCATATCAGAATGAGAGAGAGAACGTTAGACTGTCAGACAGAAAGTGAATATTTGAGAGAGAGAGAGAGAGAGAGAGAGAGGAGAGGAGACTGAGACTGTAACCGAGGGAGTGATTGTGTGAATGAGAGATATTGTGAGAATGTGAGTGAGTGTGAGAGTGACCGTTTTTATGAGAGAGTGAAGGGATGTGAAACTGACGGTGAGACAGAGAGTGAATGTTTAAGGGAGAGAGAGAGGAGGAGTGATTGTGTGCAAGAGAAACTGTGAGAGAGTGAGTGACTGCGTTTGAGATAGAGAGACGTGAGAGTGTGTGGTAGAGAAAGAGGAGTGTCTAGTGATAGAGAAAAAGGGGGTTGGAGAGAGAATGAGAAAGTGAGAGTGGGGAAAAGGAAAAGAGATATGGGGATCTTTGAGAGAGTAGGAGAGAGAATGAGATAGTGAAAGATGGTGTATATGCGAGAGAGCGAGTGAATGTAAGAGAGAGTTTGCCGTTGTCGTTGTCAGGTGTATTTTCCTTGTCATTTTTTGCTGTTTACGTCCTTTTTTTTTTCTTTCCATCTTCTTCAAATCGATCCAATTATCAATTTTTGTCTATTTTGTTGCAGAAATAAATTTGGAGCTGATCTGGAAAATCAGGTGGGGAATTTCAGTCTGGTTAAGCACTTCGGGAAAGACGAATAAACAAAGAGAAATAAAAATCAGACATAAAAGACAAAGCTGCTGGATCCAACGATGATTGATGGCGAATGCATCGGAATCGGCGGACCCAGTTCGAGTCTCGGCTGACGCTGCTCGTATTCACTTGGTACTTAATGTCCAAGGTAAAAGCATGAATATACTTTTCCCTTCCAGCTCTGGGTTAATAGCAAGGCAGTTGGAACTCTTTTGTCCAATTAGGGAGTCTATCTTGGTCGTGGAGCAAGCAACTCCACCCCGTGAGGAAAAACAAAACAAAATAACTCGCTACTGAAAATCTAAAGCGGCCCTATGCTCCATGAGGAGTCTACAGTAATTAAAAAATAATGTGACAATGAACTGTTGAAAAAAATCAAACGTTCAGGTAACGGGGAAATCTTTTTAAACGTTTAAATGAAGTTACTCTTTGTATCACATCTAAGTGATAATAAAAACTAGGTAGCCGATCAAGTATGGGAGGTGAGAAGTGAGATGGTTAGCTGTTGCAAGATAAAAGCCCTTGTCCATTGTAAGGTATCTACCGCATATAATCACTTGGAAGTAATCCATCGCAGGATAAAAGCCCAGACTCACAGACAGAACTGAGCTATCATCGATTAAAACAAACCAATTCTTACTGAGTTGGCAATAGAAAATTCCGTCATTCGCAGAAGAAACTCATCTGATCCTGAGACAAAAACAAATTGAGACAAACAAGACGACAAGCCTAGCAGCTACAGGGTCAAAATCTACTTCAACATCTATTCTGACTGAAGATGATCACTGCAACTTTTGTATTGAATATAAAATAAATAAAACAAATATAAAAAATATATATCTTTCTGTATGTGTTCATTCATTAGAGTGGAATAGGCTTTTGGGTATCTGTAAGATAGATTTCGTGGATATGTAAGACTGGTCAGTTTGGCTCAGTCGGTAAAAGAGCTACTACTAATGATTTGGTTGGGGTTTCGAATTCGGTCGGGGAATGGTAATTTCATAAATGTATTTATTTATCTATTAGAATGAAAGAAACCCTTGTGGATTCGTAGCATAAATTTTGAGAGATTCGACAACTTGGCTCAGTCGGTTAGAGGCACGACTACGAATCAGTTGGTCGTGATTTCAAATCACAGTTTACGAATGTCATAAATTGGCAAGGAGTGTTCTGATCGTTTTCGGCATGGTAGGAAACCAAATCAATCCCAGGTTTGGACTGGAATTGGACAATTGGAAGACTGTGTTGTACTAGTAATTCAAATAATGAATGGCCTGTCAAGACTGATCACTGATTGTCATTCATTAATGTCGGTAGGAAATGAGCAATTACCCCAGCCAACGAGCTGAACGTATGAATCGAAAGTAAAAAAAGCCAGATAGAAATAAACAGATACGTCTCCAAATGCAACGCCACGGATGTTGTTGTATGCAGAGCATTCACTTAATTGTTTATGCAGCGGTGGTTGTTGTTGCTCCATTGATTTTGTAACGTTCTAAACCTAATTCGCTTATATTTAACCCTAGTAATGGCTTCCTAGCTGAAAGCAGGTGTTAGAGTTGGCGTAGAAAGCAAACACGAGTCCATATGGATACAAGAAAAGGTGAAAGTATTGAGAAAACTCGACCGCAGTGTTTCGATACAGAAGCTGTGTGAGTCGTATGTTGTACACGATATTTGCAATGGTTCAATTGATATACTTGTATCAGCTTCATCAATGTTAATTAACGATACAATTTATATTGATTGCATCTAAGAATTTAATTTATATTTAATATTTGTTCAAATTAAGTTTCCAACACGTTTGATGATTCATAGATATGAGAAGTGAGGTTATCATCATATTGTAAATGTGTGATTCGTTGGTCCGGCAAAATTGATAATCTGGCATGGTTACGTATCCAACAGTGCCGGAAAAATCGGTGTTTTAAATACAGACATATAAGTATATATATATATATATATATATATATATATATATATATATATATATATATATATATATATATACTAGCTATATATACTATATATATATATATATATATATATATATATATACTAGCTATATATACTATATATATATATACTAGCTGAAGAAAGGCGGTGTTCAGATAGTCTTTTATATCATTGTGTGTGTATGTGTATGTGTGTTGTATGTGTGAGCCTCTGTGTTTGTCTTTCTATCAATAGTGCGATTTTTTTTCTTGCTGTCAAATTATATATCAAAACAAATGTAACCACTGATTTCCAGAGTTTTTGTTTTTCCTGTCCTAACTTTCATTTATGTCCATTCACAGTCTCGTTACCAATCTATAATTTCTCTCTCTTTTAAATCTTCAATGATTAAACCATGAATAATTCGTCCTTTTTCGTTGGGAAATATATAAATAAGTGGTCCAGTTGAATCTTACAAGCTATCTATATATATATATATATATATATATATATATATATATATATATATATATATATATATATATATATATATATGTGTGTGTGTGTTAGTATAGCTTGTAAGATTCAACTGGACCACTTGACTAAGTTGTCAACTCTCTCTCTCCTGGGTAGACGTTTCTCTGCTTTCTCGACCGCTGAACAAGTTACAAAATAAGATCTTTCATCGTGTTTTTATATTTATCTAATTTCTTATGATATTCAACAGAATCGTTGTCGGGGGCAAGCTGAGCGGAAACAAAAGCCTCAATAGATTTTTTTATCGTACAAATTCCAAAGACGACAATGTTAATGTGTCACACCCAAGTAACCCTGTTTCTTTGAAACGTTCGTTCTCAAGTGGAAGAACAGGGAAATTAATACAATGAGATCTAGTCATCACAGTTCATTAATCTTTGTATGAATATTTTCTCTTAGGTATGAGTCAATCTTCCTTGCATAAGTATTCCGGTCGAGACAAATTGTTATGGGCGAGTGAATGTTCTCTCTATCTCGACCGGCAATCGAATTACTTTTGTTTTGAAAATCTTACAGACAGAACACGTGTTTTGTCACAGTCGCTCGATTATAGTAAACTGGTATAGAGTAGGAAAGTATATGGAAAACTGATTTTTTGTCATTACTCTACCTCTGGGTAAAATAGCTGTTATATCCATTACCATCTTTGACAAATTGAAACTAGTCATACATATAACAAAATTTGTGGATGTAGAGTTTTACACACATGTACGCATATATCATTTTCTGAACCTAGCTTAGCCGGGCACAAGTATTAGCACCATGTAAGAATCGAACAACTATACAGGGAACAGGTACCCCGAATCTGAGTCAAGTCATTAGGTCAAATTTTTAGCTGACACCGGTTGACACGAAATACGTTAGCATTGAAAAGCTAGCAAGTTCCACGTAAAATATTCTAAATCTTTTTATAAAATCAAAATCAAATGAAAATGTTGTTTTGATATAGCTTAGTGTTGAATGGGTCGGTGCTCTGTCTAATCTTTGTAGTAAATTCTTTTTGGAAGACAGACATGAAATATTTAGCAACGAACGATGAAAAATTCAAACTTTTTCAACTGCTAAAATGAAGTCCCCAGACCAACTAAAATTGCTGCAAATTTAGATGAGTATTGTTGAATTTTCCAAATTTATTTATTCATTTCCTCATTGTTGTGATATTCTCCACCATATTCTCCAATGGCTCGCCTATTCATCCAACTCTGTATTACCTGATTGTAATGTCCCCTGCCTCGAACCGTTGGTAAAAAAAAATAGCTAAGAAATCTCTGAATCTGCACATATCCATATATTCCAATGAACCCCTAAATACCCCCCAGAAATTACCCAAAAATTGAAAAAAAAAAAAGCCAAAAACTAAAACTCTAAAAACAAAACAACCCCGTACCCAACCCACTATCTCGACCTGACTTTGACTGGCCATAAAAAACAAACGAATCGAGTGTTGGATGGGTCAGTGCTCTGTCTAATCTTTGTAGTAAATTCTTGCTGGGAGACAGACATGAAATATTTAGCAACGAACGATGAAAAATTCAAACTTTTTCAACTGCTAAAATGAAGTCCCCAGACCAACTAAAATTGATGCAAATTTAGAAGAGTATTGTTGAATTTTCTGAATTTATTTATTCATTTCCTCATTGTTGTGATATTCTCCACCATATTCTCCAATGGCTTGCCCATTCATCCAACTCTGTATTACCTGATTGTAATGTCCCTTGCCTCGAACCGTTGGTCAAAATAACTAAAAAATCTCTGAATGTGCACCAGTTCCGTATATTTCAATGAACCCCTAAATCCCTCCCCCGAAATTAACCAAAAATTTGGACCCCCCCCAAAAAAAAGCCAAAAACTAAAACTCTAAAAACAAAACAACCCCGAACACACCTCACTACCTCGACATAACTTTGACTTGCCATGAAAAACAAACGAATCTAGTATTGGATGGGTCGGTGCTCTGTCTAATCTAAGTAGTAAATTCTTGCTGGGAGACAGACATGAAATATTTAGCAACGAACGAATCGAAATTCTATTAAATTAATCCAAAACAAGATAACTACATTAAAACTTCATCTTCTAAGCTGAAAATTTACGTGGAATATTTTTGCTCTGCCCTTCAATGCAGAAGTACCACATAGCTACCGGTGTCAGATGGAAATTCGACCAAATGACTTTAATCATTGGGGTGCCTACTCACTATATGGTCCGAACTGAGCTCACCTTTGTAGTAAAGGTTTGTAAAACTAACCTGCTAATCAAAGCAGCAGGGTAGGGTACCTTCTATGTGCTTATTTAAACACATGCATTGCTAAATAGGAGGTGCTGGTAGCTTAACGGTTATCGGATGGAGAATGAAATGAGCAAACCGAGCATTATTCCCTTCGAACGAATACCTTTGATTAACGCATGAGTCCACGTCTTCTCAAGTAGGAAAGCAGTTGGAGACCTTTAAGACTACTACCATCTTTAGCGTCAGACTAAAACACTGGCCCTGTAAAAACCCCGAGCTGACATAAACAATAATCTTATTTTTTGGCGTATAATGCGCGCTTTATTTCAAAGTTCTCTTCCTGTTGTCTAATGATTTATCAGTTGTTTGATAATTGCGCTCTACTATCTAATGCAAACAGACAGCCACCATGGAGGTTAGTATAGATCTGTATAAATAAGAACATTAATAATAACACCACAGTGTGGGAGGACTACGAAGATCAAGGAAGAAAAGAAGGTGCTCTTTTTCTTTTTAAAGAAATATGCCTGCAAAGATTGAAGTGCGTCTTATTCACCAGGAAATACGGCAAAAACATTGCCTCGTATGTCGTGCGATACAGAAAGCAATCGATTATGAGTCTTTATTCAAGAGAATATTTTTTCCATCATCGTTCGAGTATGTAATTCAGAAAAAATTAAAAATACTATATCTTGGTCATGCTTAGTTATTTGGTCCTGAAATATGACAGCTAGAAGATTCCCATAAGTTATCCCCCTTGATGATTAAAAATGGCTGAATCTTCCCGTTTTTCGATTTCAAGATAACTTTATAGCTAAATATCTATGCTCCAATTCTTATATAGTGTTAGGGTCTGGATTAGGATTGAAGAATATCTTAGATTTGAAGAACGGTATTTTACAGAGAAAACAACTACGTAATTTGAAGCGTACATGAATTTTTTCGCTATAAAGTTAGCTGAAAATCTAACTATTTTAGCCATCAAGCGGGGGAACTTTTGGTTATCTTTATGCTACATTATTTTTTAGCAAAATAACCTAGGATTACCCAAATTCTCTTATCAATTTACGATGTTGTTATGCGCATAAAAAAAAGTCGTTTGCATAAAATCAATTACTTTGATAAATCTCTCATTTCCATCACAGCAAACTTTCACACACACGCTCGCTTGCGCGCACTCCAGCCAGGCGCTGCGCGGGATTATTGAAAATGGGGAGTTCAGAAATTCGGAAAGGGAAAGGAACGGTTCTATGGACAATCTCAAAGATACGAACTTCTTTGGATCGGAACGGCAACACTAAAGCAAAGTCAACTTACCAAATACAGTAGAAGATAACGAGTCTCACGGGAAAGGTTATCATAAAAACACTTACCTGAAATAGAAAGAAAGAGCCTGTTAGATGAGCACAATCTAATAAGGTATAAGCAGCAGCAATAATAATAATAATAATAATAATAATGATGATGCTTACGCTGAGGACACCTAAAAAAAGAAACAAAATCACTTAGCACTGCAACCAAAAACAAGTGCATCAAAACTAGTTATGTCACAGCAATATCCAGCAAACACACAAAAATCATCAGATGTCTTTTTTGTGCAGAAAGCTATGAGATGGTGATTTGGGTTGAAGGTGAATGAAGAAATCTGACTTGAAATGAATAGAACAAACAAACATGGTAGAGTAGGGACAGTTTTTTCACTGGGAATTGTGCAAATGACCATGGTCTGACGGTGAAAGCAAACAGTATAGACACAAACCAAAAGGCATAAGGTTTTCTATGACTTTGATATCTACACGAGGGGGGGGGGCACAAATTGATGGTCATACAGCGGACCACAGGGTGAAGACGAAAGGAAACGATAACTTGAAAAAATACCAAGATATTGTTTAGCCCTATAAACCAGAGGCTGTTTTAGCAAAATATATATTCTGTGTGTAACACTTGATTGCATAGATACTACACTCTGATCCTAAGCAGAGCACACGAATATTCTGATTTTATGTTAGATTGCTGATCCATACGTAAACGATCTCACCAGTTTTACAGGTGCTATGCTTGTAAAAGAATGACGTAGAACATCTCGTTTAATGTGTCTGTAAAAAACATTTCGACTAAAACTTTTGCTACTATTTGATTATATCGAGCTTAGCAGTTGTTGGAGGCTTGGGCAACTGACCTATTTATTGCAGGTGCAATTGCTCGAGGGCATACCGCTGAAACATAGCTCTCAATTTGTTCCACATGCCGTAAGACGATCTGTTCTCTCTTAGGTTAATCGGGAATCAGAAGAGAACGCCTGCAATGATCAAAACATCATTTGTAATAACAAAACATCTACTCAGTGACTCGTGTTCCGATTAAATATTAAACCGCGATTCGTGTGCGCTCGGGGCGAACTTTGGTTACGAGACTAAAGAATCCAGATTGGAAACGTTTGAAGATTTAGATGTGGAAACACAGGAAGTGAGAAGAGATGGAGGAGAAGAAGAAGAACTAGAGAGAAAGCTCGCTTGTATTACGATAACGAATTAGAAAATACATGGTGGATTTAGGTTAAACGAAATGTCGATTATAATGAATAACCGCTTTGTAGGATCAAGTGGGCGAAAAAAAAAAAAAAAGAAGAATCAAATGCATTTAGAGAGCACACACCTTTGGTAATAGTTAATGGATCTGCTCCAAAATTTATTCAGTTGACTATCCATTCACGAAATTTGATTGTAATTCATTGGGAACTTTTGGAGATATCGTGTGGATAATCATGAGCATAGCTTATGGGATAAAAGAGGGAAATATCTCGCAATCATAAAAATATTCCTGAGCCCCCCCCCGTTGCCCTAAAAATTCTATTACCCCCTCTCTTGCCCCGTTGCACACACTTCCACAAAATTTCATAGAAATTCACTACCTTCTAAGATATCGTGTGAACAGACGAACAGATAGACGTGATACCTCTTTTCATTCCAGTTGCCAAAGATAAATAACAATCCTTTTAAGAAAAAATAGTTCAATAGGAACGACAAATTATAGGGATCGAAATTCGTGGTCTTTACCATGTTCTGCCGAAGCAGATTCAATACACACACACATATATATATATATATATATATATAGTAAACTTTCTGCATACTATATATATATATATATATATATATATATATATATATATATATATATATATAGTAAACTTTCTGCATACTATATATATATATATATATATATATATATATATATAGTAAACTTTCTGCATACTATATATATATATATATATATATATATAGTAAACTTTCTGCATACTATATATATATATATATATATATATATAGTAAACTTTCTGCATACTATATATATATATATATATATATATATATATATAGTAAACTTTCTGCATACTATATATATATATATATATATATATATATATAGTAAACTTTCTGCATACTATATATATATATATATATATATATATATATAGTAAACTTTCTGCATACTATATATATATATATATATATAGTAAACTTTCTGCATACTATATATATATATATATATATATATATATATAGTAAACTTTCTGCATACTATATATATATATATATATATATATATAGTAAACTTTCTGCATACTATATATATATATATATATATATATAGTAAACTTTCTGCATACTATATATATATATATATATATAGTAAACTTTCTGCATACTATATATATATATATATATATATATAGTAAACCTTCCGCATACTATATTATATATATTATATAAATATATATATATATATATATATTTATAGTAAACCTTCCGCATAACGATTTTCGGATTTAGCGTACAAATATATATATGTAGTAAACCTTCTGCTCACTAATATACATATATATATATATATATATATATATATATATATATATATATATATATATGTATATATATATATAGTAAACCTTCTGCATAATTATTTTCGGATTTAGCGTACACTTTGACGCACATGCATTGTGTATATGTACACGAAAAATCGCTTTTAGCGTTGATAACTTCAATATTATTTATTTAAATCTCTACATTCTTTATTACATTTAGATATAAGAAATCATTTTTAGATACAGGATATCAGTTTAGATGTCTTTAATGAGGCTCAGATATCCATTGTTTTTGCTGAATCTTGATGTATTTATATATTTGACAAAATCTGGATATTCTTAGATATTTGATAAAGTTCAGGTCTTGAACTTTTACCAATCACCCAAAATATCAATGTGTTGCCATATCCCCAGGATGGCACTTGTTTGTTGTGCCACCGTTTGTTTCGCTACTTTCAAGAACTTCGAAGGAAAAAATGTGAGAGGAAAACAAAAAACAATGTCCTTCATCGACTAACGCGTAAATATACTTTGAGACAAACTAATAAATTTTGGTGTATCAAAGGAGAATATTTTTTCTCAAGTTTGTCTACACAACGTTTTACAGTGTATCTGGGTTCAGAAATTGGAGACTTATTTGTCTCCGTTTGTGTTTGTGGCTTATTTACTTCATAGCAAATATTGCTTCCTATATAACGAATTTTCTTTTACTGAAAAAAAAAACAAACAACACTTTTACTCTTAAGATACTTGGAGACAAACTAATAAATTCAGGCGTAAGAAATTTAAAAGAGAGGTTGATCTACGTAACATTTTTTCAGTGTAGGGTTAAAACTTTTGGGTTGAAATTCGTTTCTTTGAAACTGGCAGTTCTTATTGGGGAATTTTTTTCACTTTCAGTTGTAGGTGCTTTCAATCCATAACTCCCTAGAACCTTCCGGACATCTGTTAGTTTTTACAAAAAATGTCTTTCGAAGACAGAGGTTTGGCTTAAATGAATAATCCTTATTTTTATTTTTTTCTAAATAACCGTATTTCGAAATAAACCTAATATTTCTCAAAAATGAAAAATTCCTAATGAAATGAAAGTTTGATTGATTATACAATCAAAACATCAAAATTATAATAAAAATAACTTTCATATTTACTCTTTACAGTCCTTTCATTTTTGACGTTATTTTTTATATTTCGATACAGAATGCAGTGAGTGAAAACCAAGTATGTTGTTAATTATAAATAATTTCCTTGAATATCCAGAGGATGTTCGGATATTTTTTGCTTCATTTTTGGATGACTTTTAAATATTTTTTCCGGAAGAACCACATATTTTGGGATTTCTTTCGCTTTTGTTTGACTTATTCATTCTGTTATCAGGGATTTCTAAATGTTTACTTTTATTCACAAAATAATTCCGCAATCCTTTTAACCTCAAATGGCATCAATGGATACTGGAGTTAAGAGAAAAATTGCAAACTTGAATATTGCACTGAAATTAAAGTTAACTGAGAAATCGTCTGCTACTATGAATACTTTCAGCAGTTAAGAACTGAAGCTGGTTGATTGATTTCAAGTTGTTGCGAATTGTTCTGAATTATTCCGCATTATAGTTCAACAAAATTTAAATTCTGTATTGTATTCAAGCTATTTTTGCTTTGAAATATTTCAATTTGATTTTGTAAAGAGTAAAAAACGTGAAATACTTTCGATTTAACGGATATTTGCAATTGACGGACAAGAGTCCCCTATTTGTCGGTTAAACCAAAAAGGTTTACAGTAAATATGTAAGTATTTATGTTTGTCTTAACGTCAGTGGTTCAATGATGAAAAAAACATTTATTTAATCTACGCAATGCTCACTGACAGCAGGAGACTGACGGTCTGAGTACTTGCGATAAAAAGCAACTAAAATTAGGATGAAAGAAAATACTTGTCAAAAATTAATGATGCTCTCCATATGACTCGATGCGTATTGCATCTTATCCAATGAACACATTAACCAATGACGACCAACGCACTCTTCCATGCGCCGTGTGTAATGGAAAAATCTTGTGTTCTATGACGTCACATAGTCACGTGTCGCTGAGCAGACATCAATTATTTTACAGGTCGATACAACGGTGCACTTGTACGAAGCTGAGGCTTTTGGCCACAATTGTTGGTGTATCCGAAACTACCACAGCCACCCGATACCCGTTATCCAGCACCCGATTTATTGTCTGTTCTCAAACATTCTATTATTTTATTTTATCTTATTTTTATCGGAATGTTCAATTCTTTTTTTTTGATTTATCTTTCGACTTTATTTTTCACATCTTCCCCTGTCTAAATCTTTTTGTTTATCTTTCTCTCCTCCTTTTATAAGTAAGTGTTACCAAAACAGATCTGGTTTGTTACTCAATAGATTTTTTTTTCTTAGCAGCATGTCGTGTTTGGAGTGATCAATTAAAATATTGGAAGAACTGGTGAACGATGAATAAGTTACACCGTTTTCTAGGCAGTTATCATTGAGAAAAAAAAATATCCAAATTTTCAAAGAACAAGGGTGAACGCAACCAGACTCAAACAAAAGAATCAAATTTGTAAAAAACTTGTATTTAAAATTGAACCCCCAACTAAAAATCTATTTAGAGGCAAAATTAAAAAAAAAGCCTTTTCTTGACACAATAAGTGTCAAAAGTTTCGACCCTATAGCTCCGTTGAAGCAGCTTATACACGTGATACGTAGCTGGTCAGCCATTGTGACAGTTTTGGTTGACTGTTTCTAACGTCAAAACAGGTTTCTTCAGTTTTTAAGTTTGGCTGTCTGACTGTCGTGGTATGTTGCTCTCTATGGTGTGTACAAGCCATAAAAACGGAACTAGAGGGCTGAAGATTTAAACATTTACTTCTTAAAATGTCTAGGATAACGTTTCATTTTGTTTCCTGACGCCCACCATAGGTTATTAGTGGAAGGTCAATTTGCAATTTAAGTTTATGCTAAAACGATCCCTTAGTTCATGTCAGGCAGCATTTTTAAAAATTCAGACTTTTTTGTGATCACAGCCCAACAAAAAGTGCAAGAAATAACTTATTCATTTATCATGTGTTTTCCCAATCTTTTAATTGATCACCTCCAAGATAGCAAGCTGTCAAGAGACGTCGATCATATGACGTTTTATATTGCGTGACTATGGTTCTTTTCTTATTTAGTTTACCTCTGACAATAGAATTTCAAGAAGTGAACCTATGCACCCATGTGTCTCAGTCTGTTTTCAACACAATATCACTCAATGAATTTCAGTGACATTTCATTTAAGACTGGACAGTGGGCGAAGGGAGAAGTGAATGCATGTTGGGGCTGATCCAAGTTTTTTTATCGTTCCTTTCCCTTTCCATTCTTTATGTCCCCTGTTGGTCCTTTTTGTGAAGACATCGCATCACCCAGGTGGAACCCACTTCCTGTGATATGCCCGGAAAGTTTCCAGTCATTTAGTATTGCCAACAAAATAGCCGACTGGGGGCAATAGCACCTTAGTTCCCTTCAAAGTACTCCCCTCAGATCTTCACACTCGCATTCCAGCATCTCATATACTTTTCCAAGCAGTATGGAAAGTCTTCTTTCAGGATCGCCTTGTCACATTCTCCTTAACCTCTTCCATGGTCTGAAATATCCCCGTGAAAGAAGCTAGAAAACGCCGGACACCAAATTTGCACTGTCCAAAGAAAGGGATTTGACATTGATCAACATTTTCTCAGCATATGACTGTTTTGATTCCCAAGCCAAGACATGGGAAAAAACGTAAATTCATAAAATCCAAAATTGTTGCTCATTTACTTTCGACCATTTGCACTCACTTGTAATTAGCAACAGAGGTATCTTTGCATCTGAAATCTTCGTTTGGCCACAAGAATAATGACCCTTGGTGATCAAGGAGTCAATATAATTTAGAATCATAAAAAAATCGGGTTGTGTATTAAAAAATTCAAGATGGCAGCCAATATATGGGTCATTGGCCATCTGTGTATATTCATAATAGGCACCATTGAATTCATTTTCACGCTAAATGTAGAATTCGCCACAGGAATCTCTATCACTTGTTATCTAAATGTTGAGATACTGAAAAGCTGATATTGGAAGATCGCCATTTTTTCAAATCAAAGTTAGTCTCCTCACTGACATCTGAGAAAATGGAATCAAATATTTCCTGATTCTTTATCCTATAAAGTTTTCATAGAAGTATGGCTTTAATAAACTCTCCCCCAAAATTGGACGAAATCACCCAAGGAACCGGACTCCAACAAGAGACGTAAATAATGGCGATTTTGAATGTGACGGTTACATAGTACAGAAGCTCAAGCTAGAGCGTCTCATTGTCTGTCAGCCCCTCTCCACACAGTCCGTACAAATATGATTACTAGTTCAATTTTCCTCTGTAGTTTCAAGTTATTTGAATTCACGCTACTTACTCCAACAATTGGAGAGTATTCGAGCGAAAACGTGATAAAGAGTGAAAAAAAGATTAGTACTGAACAAGTATAAACAGTGAAATTATTTCATATCAAAAATCAAATAATTTGAGACTACAGCAACTCCTACCCCTTATACCATTATCAGCCGGTCTCCTGGTGAATTCACTACCACTTCTACTAGTTCAGTCACCAACACAACTACTGTACCCATTACGATCATCCTGATAAACCCCTACCAATATCAATAACAGGTTTGATCAGTCAGGCGATAGAAACCGCCGAGTGACCTATGTTTTTTTGGCAGCAAACGGTATTGAGGGTGATCAAGTAAAAACTTGGAAAAGAGGAGATCAATGAATAAGATAGTTCTCTCGCTTTCCGTGATCGCTGAGAAAAAGTATGCATTCAGAAAAACAAAAACAAAACAAAAAAAAACAAACCCCAAACAAGCGTGAATGCTACTGAGAACGAACACAGTGGCCAAATGGGCTTAGACTTGCATTCCAAGTTGAACCCCTGATTAAAAACCTGGTTAGGGTCGGATTATCAAGGACCAAAAATCGTGTTTTTTCTTGGCATCATCATCAGCCTTTTATCGTCGGTCGTTAAACATATACCTTCCCTATGATTCGCCAGATCACACTATCATGGGCGTTGATACTTTCTGAACATGTCTAGTTCGTCACACCATCCTGTATTTTGTGGGACACGGTTTTATCATGCAATCTCTGCTATCCACATTGTGAGTCGTGACATTTTTCAGCCCTCTTCCTCCAATGGTACGGCGTGTACAAGCGATTCATACGTACATACATAGCCAGCCATACCAACTTGAAAACCTTTGGAACTTATATTAACAGTTCTGATCGACTGGTTCTATGAAAGATTGATACTCCAGATTCAAATAACTTGAGACTATTTCAGAACCCCCTCCTCTTAATGGAATCAACAGTCCTCCAAATAAATCATCTACTAATTCTACCAGTACTGTCAACACCATAACTACTATATGCAATACGATCACCCTGCTTATAACCCTCACCAATGATAATGATATCTACTACAGAGAGTAATGAAATTATCTTGACGATGGTGATGATGCTGATGTTGGATTATATAACTCATACATACATACTAACATATATAGATAGACAGCCAGGCAGACCATCTTGAAAACTGAAGAAATCTATGTGGACAGTTTTCATGGCATTTTTGATTGACTGTTTCTGATACAACGTAGAGTAATGATAGAGAAATTGATAATGACGATGCTGCTGCTGCTGCTGCTGTTGGTGTTGAATTGAAATTAATGACTGACTGAGTGATTGGAGAAAAGGTCGATGATGTCGTTGACGTTTGCTAGAAATAGATTGATTGATTTTTTATTGTTGTACTTTTGATTCGTTTGGAGTTCGATTTTGGCTCAGCTTAATTAGAGACGGAGGCAGAAAAGGAGAGGAGAGAAAATGGAGATGAAGTGAGTTTATATTCAGAACTCATAGAAGGGTTGGGGGGTGGGGGTAGGAGGAGGAGAATGGAGGGTTGTTTAATTCTCTGGACATGCAGAGAGAGGGGAAGGGAAGGAGAGAGAGAGAGGGGTTGGGAAGGAAGAAGAAGAAGAGCAAAAGAGATATAGAGAGGGGAAAGAGAGAGGGAGATTGAAAGAAAGAGGATGGAGAAGGTGGAGAGAGAGGGAGGTTTGAGCGAGAGAGAGAGAGAGAGAGGGAGGTTTGAGAGAGAGAGAAAGAGAGAGAGAGATGAATGCATGATTGATTACCGTCAAACCTAGCTACATATGGCCGTGAGGTTAATTGAGACGGAACGCGCGTCCAAACTATCCGCCGCACAAACAAACGCAATAATGCTTATCATCATCAGCCTTTTAGCGTCAGTCGTTGGACATTGACCTTCCAAAAGATCCAACAGACCTCACTATCATGGACGTTGCAGAGCCTGTACTTTCTGAACGCGTCTATTTTGGTACCATCTAATTTTCTGCCAGCTGCAGACCCACATATGTTCCCTGGATTATCTACGTTGTGAATCGTGATGTCCTGCGGTAGTCCGACATTCTTGCAACATAACCAATTCATTGCCATCTAAATTTTCTAATAGATTCCATGATATCCCTAACTCATTATTTTCCCCTATTATACTGTGCTGTCTTGTTATCTCTCCGGGTGAGGATGAGCATGATTCTCTCCTGTGCACGTTGCATGGCTTTCAGTTTGACGATCAGTCTCTTGGTTAGGTTCCATGTTTCAGCTCCATGGGTGACTATCGGGAGGATGCGTTGGTTGCATCTTTCTTCCCACCATCTTATCAAAATACCTGACTCTTTTCTCTCCGCACCCTTCTAGCCTTGTGTGTCACACATAGCATTAGTAGCAGCCATCAATCAAGCCTGTTGTTCGACATTTATGGTAACCATCAGCAAAGAGACTTGGCATGGCACTGTATTGGTATGTTTGGCAGTTTATGTCCAGATTGCCCTCGCTGGTCGGTATTCATACAACGTGTTTCTTGAAGTTTATTGCCCTGGACAGTCAGATCTCAAGTCCACAGTCGAAAATTGCCTTTACTCTACTTTGTTATATGTCCAAAATCAGGCAAATAATTTGAACTTAGTGTCACCTTGTTTTACATTTGATCAGTCTATTTGGCTAAAAGCTGTTCGGATCACACTGTCAAAGAATTCGGATGTAGTGTACCGGTTGGGACGCTTTCATAGAATGATCTGCTTCTAAAGAAATATTGGCCCCTTGAAGAATGGTTCAGAACTTGAGGAAAATCTAGAAACATGACCCAACTCAGTTGATCATATGATTTGAGGAAAGACAGTTCCATGAGCTCTGCGTTGACATTTCGTGGTTGAAGCAGCTTTAATGACAAGGCTTACCGATTCAGTTTTACCTGAGATAGATGCTCCATCGGATAAAGCTGACAGTTTGAAAAGTAATTGGAGAGAGGTTCAAATGTATTGACCGAGATAAAGAGTATGCACAAACACTGTAACCGCATCTTTACTGAGGTCACTTGCAATATCCTGCAGCTCGATCGAATCAGATTCGCTGAGAACGTGCGGATTCTCTGGGGTTTCTGCCTTTGTATATTGTTCATTTGACATGTCGCTGACCCCTTCATCTTGCTCAATACTATCATTCTGAATCTTTTCATCGTTCTTTCCCAAACTGTCGACTATATTCAATGGAACATCTATTTATCAGGCAAAGGAAAGATTTGTGAATATCCACACGTGAAGAGAGGATGACGTATAGTGACCAAATCCAATGTTACGACTGGATTGCGTTTGATACATCGGTCCTCGTGCGATCACCAGAGTTAAGCAACGTCAAGCCTGATCAGTGCTTAGATGGGTGTCAGAGTACCTTGTGCTGTAACAAGCGTCCTCCTGCAGCCTACTTTGAAATTGTATGGAGTACTTATCTCCTTCGAAAGCCTTAAGCAAGGTTGAGAAGTGGGAAGTGAAACCCAGATACAGAATCCCTTTCATATCAAGCGAGTGAGGCATGGCTGCCAAAAGTTCAACCTTTGCCGACCAGGACCCGGGAATAATCTCTTGGATGATTTGCCTGGATCAGAGTTCGAACTTCACTGCTGCATCCACGTGTCTGTATAAGAAAGTCTAACTAATAAACATATTCATATTCTTCTGCTGAACATGTATGATACGAAAAGAAACCTTCAATGGTTTGCAAAAGGGAATTAAAGTGCATCAATAAAGCTCCCGGGGAATTCATATCCATCAGTGACATATCATCAATAGTTAAAAAAAAAAGACTAACGCAACTTATCAAATCTGTTCATGATGAAGCCGTTGTGATAACGTCCATACTATGGTATTGCACCTGGAAATGCCGGAACATTTTTATCTCGCAATATCAATAAAATTGCCAAAACTTTCCTGGATCCTCCCCTAAATCAAATAAATTTTCCTCAGCTCATGACCCACCATTCTATATCAGTGAAATCCAGTGAGATCTTTCGGAGATATTGTGTGTACAAACAGACCAAGAACCGGACCGACAAACATGGAATAATTCATATACATCTTCCAACTTCGTTTGTATGTATAATCATGCTATGATACTTTACAGCGTCCTCTATTGCCATCTGATATAAAGGTAGAGCGTCCGTCTCTAAACTGACAACCCCCAATGGAGAATGAACCACCAGCGACGATGTCCAGGTTTCTGTTGAATAAGTCAGTTGTAAGTTCAAGTCAGGTCGAGAAAATAACTTTTTTCCTACAAGTTTTCACGACCAACCCCTCAGCAGGATATCTGCCTGATAGATACATCCACTCTAATAACACAGCTTAGAGTTCACTCAATTAGCTGCTGAGTGCTCTGGAAATATTTATTCCAATGAAGAGTTTTCCGCACTCTTCGTTCATACCAGGAGTCGTACCCGGGACCTTCTGCGTGTTAGGACAGACGTGCTAACCATTACATTATCTGAGCAGACCTATAACGATTTTCCAAAGCTAAATTTGCGTGTGTGTTTTGTGTGTGAAGAAACTGAGGGTTGAAATGGGAGACTTTGGAAGAAAATGAATCGACCACCCCAAATGGTATTGTTAACAGTAACAAGTAAGATCAAAGAAAAACAGCACAATTGTATTATTAATTCAATGAATCACTTTGAATTGAGAGCCGTAAAAGGTTTCTGGCTTCATTGGGAGGGAGGGAGGGAGGAGTCAGAGTAGAGCTGGCAGCGTTGCAGTAAAAATGCCCTTGTGCATATTACCTTAAATATGGGAGAAAAGAAAAGAAGGGCGCAACCTCTCAAAGAATAAAAATAATTCAATCAGTTATACGGCATTGAATATACATATACTTGTTATCAACCGTGAAAAAACTCAGGGATATATTTGAATTTCTATTAGATTAGTTTCTGAGAAGAGAATATACACATGAATACATACACACAGCTGCAGGAACCAGTCAAAACACACACATATATACATGTGCATATATATATATATACACACACACATATATATACATGTGCATGTATATATATATATATATATATATATATATATATATATATATATATATATAACCGGCGTCTATTTAGCTCAATGATAAGAACAACGCTACGTCTAAGCGATGACCCTATCGGTCTCAAGTTCGATAACTTCAGGAGCCCCATTTTCTTAGATTGTTTATCCTTTTCCCATGTTGTCTAAGCCAAATGATATATTCACCATGTAATAGCAAGAGATTATATAAATTTCAATATAATATACTCCAATTAATCATCATATATATATATATATCTCGATCACCCATTTTGTCCACTGCATGAACAAACTGGCAAATTTATCCATCTCATCCTTCCATCGTTTGTCTGGTCTTTTCCTACGGTTTTCATTGCCTCTTTATCTTTATTTTCAAAGGTATTTCCTTATAATTCCTAAACTTTTGTCCATTAGCTATATTCTTTACCAGATGTGTCATGAGTCAAAAAGGCGCCATTTATTCCGGCTGATAACTCAAGTTTACTGTCAACTTTGTCTTTCATCTCCGACGTCACGACAACGATTGAAAATTATACGCCATTTTTATTTTTAGCTTGAGATGAAAAGCCGATTTTGCTTTGTTCGGACCAGTAAGTTATAATTTTGAGCGGTGAAAAACAAATGAATGCCAGAACAAATGAACCGGTTAAAAACGATTGAAAAATGATGCCGTATTAATGCTGACAGTTTATTGCTGGTCAAAATAATTTACACTGCTATGATCTTGCAGAATCATTACAGCCTCTACGAAGTCAATTGTGAGGACTCTACTCAGCATCCAAAAGATAGTAAGACATAACATTGAAAGAACTTTATAATACCCTCTGAAAAAGAATTTATCTCAACAATAATGTATCATGATTTTCCCTCAGCGACATTTCAGCAAGGCTACACAATGACATGCCATTAACTGTGTACCGAATCCGATTCCCACTGCGTGCATCTGTGTTATGCTAAACTAGGCCCAGTTTAGTAAATATGACAGAATGCTGTAGAGCAGTGATCTTCAATTTGGGTGGTAACATCAACTAGTGGTCAATTTTAGCTTTCTTCGTTGGGTAAAGAAGGGCTGACAACCACTGCGTTCTCCCAATAATCACACATGGAGCGGAAAGATATAACCCAACATGATTAATATCGCATGGAGAGATTACAAGACAGTTTAGAATATAAGAGTGAGAACAGGAGTCAAAAAATCATACGATCCAATAGAAAACTCATATGGTAAGGGGCAGACCATTTTTCAAGAATATCAGACAACCACTGGATATCATGACGCACAACATGGACCCCAAGAGTTCTTATGCGAAAATGTGGCTATCAGAGAAAAAAAAGATTGTGTGATGGCTTAGACAGGTTCAGTTTAAAAGGCTAGGGTTAAGCATGAAAAGTTTGAAGAACATTCGTTAAAACGATCTTCCACTTTCGGATAAGATCATTGAGCCATACAATACTTCCAGGAACGTAGAAATTAATCTCCCCCATGTAATCCAGTAGTTCTCAAGCATAATTGTATGATAGCACTCAAAGAAATATATTTGACTTACACGGCACACCCACTGTAAAAATGAAATGAATATGACAAAAACATTTGAGTTGTCAATGATCGTAACTTTTATATCAGCATACTTTATATATATATATATATATATATATATATATATATACTAAGCACTTCCTATTCCTTCTACCCGTTGCTAAAAAGGTTGAGAACTCACAGACAATATACATAAAACCACTAGATTGACAACTTTGTGGCGGAGGTGAGGCAGAGATAATATTCGTACTTGGACACGATTGAGGTTTGAAGTATATGTTTTGGTATCCAGAGAAAAAAGTACGCTGCACACCAGTGAGAAAGTTGTGGCATACCAGAGATCACAAGACAGCATAATGTATTAGAAAACGAACAGGGTTCGGATATATCATTGAAACTGCCAGAAAACCCAAATGGCAATGGACAGGCCATGTAGCAAGAATGTCTGTCAATCGCCGAATAACACGACTCACAACATTGATCCCCATAAATGATATGGAAAACAGTGGTGGGCGAAAATAAATGGTTTGACGACTTAAACAAGTTTGGAAAATACTGGCTCCTTTGAAGTCCACGACCTGGAAGGTCTATGTATTACGACGGACCATAAAGGGTTGCCGACGGACCATAAAGGGTGGCACACAGTTTGAGAACATTTGCTCTTGTCTAGGAAGTTTGAGAAAGGGAAAGATCATTTGAACCAGCCTCTCAGAAAATAGCTGGTAGCCACCTGATACTGCACACCTTACACATCTGGGAACGTAGAAATGAATCTCAACGTTGTAATCAGAGCTTTTGAAGCGGAGCAGCCATTGTGTTCCGGGTAGCTGTAATATTTTCAGATGGTTGGGTACCGAGCAAGACCCTCGCACCAAACACCACCGGACCAAAGAAAAACCTTTCCGTTTGGCGGAAGGTAAAAAGAACCTGTATCATTTTATTATACACTGGGATATGGGGCAAGACTCCAAGCGAACAAAGGATTGGCTGTAATTGAAGTGAATGTTGCATACTCTTTAGTTTTTCTTTGCATGGTAGAGAAAGCAACAGGGGTCGAGAGTAAGGGGAAGGGATGACTTGTAATGTTCATTCGTCATGTATTGATTACAATGGGGTGGAAGCAGGGATTGGATGGACAGGCCGGTGGGTAGCAAACCAACTACCGACCAATGAGTGCTATGATTGACCAGTCAAAAACAACGGCGAACATAAAATACTGCTGAAGCTCCTACTACGATTGTAGTCCAATGTAGGAGCAGTCGAAGTGGGAGCTTCATCTGTTAGTGTTCCCTGGTCATCCATTGTTCTGGGAACGCATCTGTGTGAAATAGGACTTTTACCTGTGTATGGATACACATTGCATCTTATGTACGTAGGTAATCAAGATTTGCATTGTAGTGAGTATGGAGGGAAAAACAAAAACAAAAAAAAAGAAAACAGAAATTTTTGTCGTATTTTTTGTTTTTGTTTCTATTAGTTTAAACAAGTATCTGTTTATTATTCTTCTCAGAATGCAGAATTTTTATTACGTCATCAGAACAGGAAATTCTACTCTACTACGTAAGTTACACCCCATCAACGTAACAGACAACAAATAAATGAATACACTTCTTGTTGTATTATTATTATTACTACTACTACCACCACCGCCACTTTGTCATGTGCGATTAATTTTTTAAAGCATATTCGAGTGACCCTTTACATATAATGTGCCGATACATGAATATATATATATATATATATATATATATATATATATATATATATATATATATATATGTGTGTGTGTGTAGTTTTCTCCGCTATCTGAGAGTGGTGTACTATCAAAACGTTTCGTAAGCGGAAATTGTGTACAGCGAAGAAGCTATTAACCTTGATTTATACAGGAACATTCTTTAGTATTCTTAGACCCCGAAAATGGTGATGTTAGTAAGTTAGGCTGACTTGTTGGAGGTTTGAAGTACAGGGTAATTAGGTGTTGGAGAAAGAGGGAAATGGGGTATACGTTGCCTTTTCAACGGCCAGCGGCAAAATAATTGCCGAATGCTTCTTTTGTTTTAAACTTTTCATCTTCATTTTAAACGCTAGTTGCTTCACGGTCGTAGAATAACGACCCGAGAGTTGCAATAAAAAAAAAATGAAAGAAAGTCTAGTCAGACGTTAAAATGTTGTTATTCGTCTGACGAGACCAACCTAGGTTATCGATTACAGTTGGTGAGTACCTGGACAATGGTTTATGAGAGCAGATCGTTAATAACTACATCCGGGGGGGGGGTAGCTATGGATATAGTGACCCGGATGGAGAACGGGGCCTCCTTGGTGGAGGCAAGGGGGCTCCCAAGACTTCAATTAAAAAGATCTGATGGAAAGTTAATAGACATGCACTAGCACTTCATTGGTAAAAAACAAACCCCAAAAGCTAAATAATCATTTATGCAATTCATGTACGTAAAAATGTATCTTGGTTATTGTATAGTGTCCGTGGAAAGGCAGTAGGTAGGTTACTAAAGCTTTTGGGGCACCCTCCATTTGGGGGCCAGGGTGCTTTTGAGTACCCCCTTTCGCCATTCTTCAGTTACGCTTCAGCACTACATCGCAAAACAGCTCCTGTCAAACGTCTTCTTCATGTTTTCTCACTTCTATTCAACAGATGTCCGATGACAATGTAGTTTTTGAAAAAGGTTAGTTCTATACTGGCCATGCTCGGACAGTGGGTTGACGAGGAATCTCTGTCAGGTACCCTCCCTTACACTAATTGCCTCCCAAGTCAGTCGGCCGTGTTATTTCATTCATAGTTAGGGGTAAGAGATACGATTTCATGTCTTTCCCAGGGGAAATTAGTGCAAAATGAATGCAACCAAACTTGAATGGAGTTGAACCCGGCTCGCCTATTCCATTGTGGTTGCGCCAACCGTTCCACAACTCAAGCCTTCCAAAAACTTATTTGTGGACAGTAAGAATAAAGAATATAACAGGTGTTTTTCTTCTGGTATGGGAGCCTGTTGAGATAGATTTTAGGACTAATTTAACAAAAGGATAAGCTAAGGCGTGAATCTTCCACTTCGACGAATTTGAATTGTGCGCCACCTTTGAAGTGAATACTGGTAGATCTACGTTAATGGCTTCTCTAATTATCGACGCTTTATTCAACAGTTTTCTTATTATTTGGTCAAGAAAGTAAAGTTGGCCTTCTTCATATTTCCATTTTTATTTCTTTGGCTGCATTTTTGCTCTCTAACTTATTCATCAGCGCGAAAATCGAGCCTTCTTTGTTGAAGATTTTTAAATGATTGATTGAAAAAAACAAGCCGTTTTTGTCAGTTGTGGAGAAAGGGTGAGAGGGATTTTGTCGTAGATAATACAAAAAAAAACAAAAAAAACTCATAAAAAAACCCCCCAAAGGTAATAGAACAAGCCAGGCTTCTCCACTGCAATTTCTATTCCGTCTGAAGGTGATTATTACAACTTTTGCATCCCATATATAATAAATGAATGCAATTATCTATTAGAATGATATAAGTTCGTTCGTACCTATATTATGAATTTTCGTTAATATCTAAAACTGGTCAATGTAGCTCAGTCAATGAGACAGCCTTCGAGGAATCAGTTGGTCCTCAGCTCAAATCATGATAGGCGGATGTGAATTTTTGTACATCGGTTTACACCCCTAATTTGGATGAGGACTGTTCTTGTTGTTCATGTTCTTGTTACAGTAGGAAAATGAAGTAATCCAGTTTTAAACAAAAACACCGACATCATTTAGGGAGGAACACTTGAATAGTCAGAATTGGAATTCGATTTATTTTTCTATTTTCTATTATTACGTATCTATTTGTTTACTAACTAGAATAGTACCCGTCAAAAATGATGGGGGCTATTTGCGTATTGATCGGCACTTCTGCCAAGGATCAGTGTCTCTTATCTGCACCTAGGATCAGATAAGCTGTGCGCTTTGCAAAAAAGATGATTAAAAAAAGACGGATGTCTTTTTTGATTCTCAAACTCTAAATAAATAAAAATAAAAATAGTCACATTTTAATGATATCCGTTATCAACCGTTTCTTCCCCAGAGATTCGAAAAAAAGACGTCTGTTCTCTATGATTCTTCGAATCCAAATATAAACGAATATATATGGACACCGGAATTCAAATAACCGAGTTATTTATTTACCAACTGATTTGACTTTTCTGCGTCAGTGATTTTTAAAACTTCCAGAAGAAATAGATTTTCTAAAAGGAAACAAAACAGTCTGGATATCTAATTTTAACATTTTTCAATTCCCCCACCTTTAAAAAAAGAAAAAAAAAAAGGAAATTGATCAAATAAAATAATTTCCACTTCTTCCTTCCCTGGGTTATTTTGTCTACTTAGACACACATCGTCTGATTCGCCAGGAAAACCGCCGAAAAATGTCCTTCTTTTACGAGATTTAAACAATTTTTGGCGAATCGGTTTTACCTAAATTTCATTATTATTCTTACAACCGCAGAGCTAACAGAGTTATTGGTATCAAGATCTATGTACTTGTTTCTATGTCAATAGAGCAAACGTAAACACTTGGAGGTAAGAAGAACCAGAAAAGTCTATTTCCAGAGTAAAATACACAAAATAGATGAGTGAATAAGGGCACGGATAATGGGTATAGCAATTAGAGTTCAAACCCTGGCTGAGACAGTTTATGTTCACTTCGCTTCGCACCAATATCTTTGTGAAATGCATGAATCCATCAATTTCAATAACTATGGACAAAAAAAAGTGCCGGTTGGAGTGAGTGATATCACTTCGGGGGCTGGTCACCTTCATACCAATTTTTATCTAAAAATTTGCAAACGGGTCGAGTAAGTAGTAACGTATCATGTGGAACCCAGTCAGCGATGGCTGAAGCTGTAGCCAGCACAAGAGCACTAATTACTTGAATAGATAAGGACCAGATTCTTGTAGACTTTTATGGATAGGGGCGTTTTAACCCGTATATGTCAAGAGGCCTATACTTAGCCTACCCTAAAAATTGCCATAAAATACTTTTGAAAGAAAGCAGATCAAATTACATATGACCACTCTCAAGATGATAAAAAACGTTTTTTTTTCTAAACAAAGGAATGTGCCTAACCAGGGTAATATACTTTTATTTACTCCACTTTTCTAATCATATCGAAATCTGACTTCAGGCATGAATGGGTTTGTAGTTGTATGTGATTCATTCGGACTAGTTTCTGTGCCTTTCAGTTGTATACTGCCTCCTCTCCGATCTTCTTCGGGTGTCTGTTGCGAGCGTTGATTGACTTCTTATTATGATATTCTGATCAGATTTTTTGAACACCGTGAATCCATATCGAACATTGTTTGCTTCGTGAACTCATGGCTGGTGATCGAAGCCAATTAGATGCCAGTTTTTCGGTTATTGCTCTTAAAAGTCGACAGTTTTTGAATGAGTGGCGCTACGCTATCTTCTGATCTTAAATGCCAACAATAACTTAGTCTACCGGAATGATATGGACATATATCGATGTACGAATTCACCCCAGCTAGTTTAATCGATCTCTTCTTTCTGTATCTACCGATCTGTCCTTGTCAATCAAATTCTATGAAACTTTCTCAGTCAGTTCATATCTGTCTTTTCTTTGATAAAACTCCTTCCGTTCGTTTCTATCATTCTTTCTAAGCCACTTTACATCTATCAGTTCATTTCAATGTATTCATATCTATTTATCTATCCCAACGTGTCTCATATCTATTTATCTATCGCAACGTGTTCATATTATTAATCTATCCTAGTGTGTTCATATCTATCTCAACATGTTCATATCTATTTATCTATTTCCACGTTTTCATCTCTATCTATCCATCTCAACGTATTTATATCTGTTTATCAATCTCAACGTGTTCATATCTATCAATTTCATTCGATCTATATATATATTTATTCTCGTCATGGTTGAAAGAAGTAATTCCCACTAGCGCAGATGACCAGAATTCTAGCGAAACCAAGCTTCAAAAAGCTAATTTTGGAAGCGTGTAGACTCTCCCCACTCAGTAGACTGGCGTAACACAATCTCCTTACCCTCATTTCTTACCAGGTGCCAGAATAAGCATTGCTTAACAAATGAATATCAGGAACGCAGGATTAAAAATTCATTATTATCAGTTTGTCTAACTCCAGTTTAAGTTGGAGTTGAGTCTGTTTTCCCCCCGTAATAAGAATAACAAAAATATTCCTCGCAAAATTTAGGAGAGTAACAATTCACTACTCATCTGTCACGTTACGTTAAACCAAACTCATTTGTAAAATGATCATTTCTCTATTGCGATTTGAAAACACAACCATATGGTTGGTAGTTGGCTGTTGTACTAACTGAACTAAACTGACAAGTGTTATATTACCACAAATTTATTTATCATAAACTAATTACAAAAGTTGCTGCAATCACTTTCATTTGGAATATAAGTAATAGGTGAGTTTAACTCTGCAGCAGTTTGGTTTAGTACTATTTTTATTCAACTGAATTTCAAAATTAAAACGAAGAAAAATACCGGTTAAAATTGATAATAGTAATAATAATAACATTGATAATGGTTTAAAACAGTTAATGTGAAAATAAATCATAAAAGATTGCAGATTTAATATCTTTTAAAGAAAAATCTCTGCCGACCACCACTTCAATAAAATCTGGGGTGCCTTTCTTTTATAACATGGACTTCTCTTAATACTGTCCAATAAATTTATCCCATTTTCTACTCACAAGGAACGCTTTGTACAAAATGGCCACAATTATTGCCAGCCGTCATTTACTACTCTTACGCCATGAAAGCGAGGAAGGGTCATAATATGAAACATTTGAATATACAGACAATGTGTATGTAATGTGCGCTCATCCCTTGCTTTTATACGAGTTTGACGTTCGCTTTCATGGGCGTCAATTGTTAGAGGAACTCGATGGAGAGAAACCCGCCATTATGGCCGTTAGATTTAGTATTGCGCATGCGCAAAGTAGGAGCGGGACTGGAAATTTTATGGCTGAAATGTTTTATAGTTCCGGTGGCTTTAATGCACAAAGGGTCATTCTGTAGCATTCACAGCTTGAACGAAAACGATTCTGCTTTGTTCAACGTTATCCTCGACCTTCCTTTCTTTGGCAATTTCTCTTCCTTTTTCTTTGGCAATTTCTCTTCTTTCCTTTTTCCATTCATTTTTCTCACTTTTACTTTTTTTTTCATTAACCATCTCTTTTTTTATCTATCTAATCTGCTGCTGTAATTTTCTTCTCTCTCCAATCTTTTTGTTCATTTTTGCTTTTCACTTCATATCCTTCACTTTCAAATTTTCTCTTTTTTTTGTCTTTCCTTTTATTTGTTTTTCTTGTCTCCGTTTTTTTTAAGTTACCTTTCTTTCTTCATCTTATTTTATAATTTCTCTTTTTCCCATTCTAGACCACTCACTTCCTTTTCTTCGGAATCCTTAGTTTTTCTCTTTGACCAGCCCGTTCCTTTAGACCAGCATTTCTCAAAGAGTGGTTCGAGGACCACTAATGTCTACGAAACCCCCAGGGGTCTGAGAAAGGTAAAAAAAAAGAATCCAAAAAAAGAAACATGTAGTTTATTGAAACTCATGGTGGCTCATTTTCCTCTCTAAGCATCCAGTATACATGAAACATATCTTTTCAAAACATCAAGTGCAAGCCCAACCTCCAAAAATAAGAAGATCCCATCAATCCTAAAGAGAAGGGTGTATAACCAATGCATCTTCCCAATAGTCGCTTATGGAGCTGAAACATGGAACCTAACCAAGAAACAGATCTGCAAATTGAGAACCATGCAACGTGTACATGAAAGAATAATGCTGGGCCTCACATGGAGAGACCACAAGACAGCACAGTACATCCGAGAAGAGACAAGAGTCAGGGACATCATAGAATCCATTAAAAATCCCAAATGGCAGTGGGCTGGCCATGTTGCACGAATGGCAGACAACCAATGGACATCGTGACTCACGACATGGATCCCTGAGATCACATGTGCAACCGAAACTGGCAGAATATTAGATTGTGAGATGAACTAGACAAATTCAGAAAGTACTGGCTCTGCGACGCCCACGATAGAGAAGTGTGGTGAATCCTGGGGAAGCTCTATGTCTAACGACGGACGTGAAAGGACTGGTGAGGATGATGATGGAAGTTTGTGAACCACTGCCCTTAGCGATTCCCTTTCGTATATACGTCTTTTTTTCTGGACGTACTTTTTTGGCAAACTCCAGTCCCAAATTTTCTGCCGTAACAAGAACAATCCTCACCAAATTTAGGGAAGTGAAAATTTAGTAGTCTAGTCTATTACCGACTAAACTACATCGGTAGGAAGGGGACATCCGTCTTTAGTGTCTCCAAAATATCCTCCTTGATCTCTTTAGTTGATGAGCGTTTGTTACCATTATCGCAAGATCGTCACTAGCTGTATAATTGGACTTAGACCTTCCCAAGGAATCGCTTGACATCTTCATCGTAGGCATTGCAGAGCCTATATTTTCTGAACTTGGCTAGTCTGCCAAGCGCTTTTTTGGGGGGTCTGCCACAGTTTTGGATACTGTCTCTAGGGGTTCGAGTTGTGAGTCGTGATGTCCGGCAGTTGTCTGACATTCTTGAAACATGATAGGCCCTTTGCCATTCTATTGAGTCTTAATTAGCCGTAACAGAAATACAGCCCTTCATAACGAATATCCGATCGAGACCCAATCACCCCAAGCCATTAAACAAGTGAATTTGGCTCCACGTCCCAATGTTAATTTCCAATTGCTGCACGACTTGCGATGTCGTCCATTTTCTCTACGATTACCGACTCGAATTTTCAATTTTCAGCGACAGGAAACAGAAAACTGAATTGAACTTATAATTTTCTGTGCAATCATTCAAAGTGTTGAACTGCAATTGAATTTAATCGGAACTCAATAACCCATGTCCTTGTACCATTATGCTAAAAACATAAGCGAAACAGTTCTGGTTAAATGCTCAGTAGAAAACGTTGCATGACCAACGTCTTTTGGCTGCATGTCTTGTTGGGGGGATCAATTGAAAAAAAGGGTGATCAATGAAAGTTACTTTCCTCACATTTTGTTGGGCGATGATTGCTAAGAAAATCAGAAAATTTCAAAAAAGTAACGTGAACACTGCTGGACACAAAGTAAAGTACCGATTTAGCACAAACTTACATTGCAAATTGACAACCCCATTAAACACCTATTGGTTAATAATCCCCACCTCCAAACAAACAAAAACAAAACAAAAGAAAAAAGCACAAAAACAAACAAACAAAACAGTTTCTTCTCGACGTGATAAGGAGTAAATGTTCAAGTTTTTATCCCTCTTATTCATTCGGCCTGTCTGTACGTACGTACAGAGCCAGCTGGACTAACTAAGAAGCTGAAGAAACATACGTTGACAATTTTCATTGACGGCTTGTGAGAAAAAAGAGAATAAGCTAGATAACAACCGGTATCGAAAGAGAGAAAAATAAATAATTAAGAACCGTGGTCCCATGAGACAGATGTACCTTTCACCCTTCCGACAATGAAAGCTCAGCCTACCTTTCGCCTGGTTTTTACGTGAGGAACATTTTGTGCGTCAGCCGGTTCAGTGGCTTCATCTCTTTCAGGATTGACGGTTGCCACCTGTAGACATTATAAAAAATGATGTTCATTATTATTGATGTGGTTATTGGCCAATAGCTTACGGTTAATTGCCGAGTGTTAGGAAATTCTTGTGGTTAGGGTCTCCCATGTTCTTATGCCGTTCAGTATCATTGAGATCGTGCACTTGTAGGCATTCCGAAATCTAACATGCAGTTTAGCGTACTTCGATCTATTTCTGGAAATCGGAATCTAATAGTTGGAGTGTCACATTGATGCTATTGATCTAATGTAAGATTGTTTTGAGTATACGCGCAGATATTTACATCAGGCTTAAACCTGCACAGCCAGATCTCGTTTATAGTGATCTATCCACTGTTGCATATCCAAGTAGCTATATATATATTTTTTCTCTCTATGAATACCTATTTATCCATCTATATATACCTATCGATCTCTCTCTCTCTCTCTATATATATATATATATATACACACACTCTCTCTATCTCTAGTAAGTTAGCCATCTAACTATCTATGTCGTTTTACCTACTCCTTTCTAGCTCTATATACCAATCAATCTCTTTCTATTTATCTACCAATCTGTTTCAATCTCTCTCTATCTATCTATCTACCTATCCCTCTCTTTCTATACACCCATCATCTCTCCCTTTCTATCTATCTACCCATCTCTCTCTTTCTATCTATCTACCTATCCCTCTATCTCTATCTAGCAAGGTAGTTGTCTCTATCTAGCTCTACAACGAGAAATGTTTTTATGTGTCTATCTAATTCCCTCCACATCTCTATCCTTTTTTTTCCTAAGCTTTCTATACCATACTTATGTCTGTCTGGCTGCGTCCACATCTATAATCATGATCACGCCAGTTGCTTTCAAAATGCCATCATTTATCCCTTTTGGTAAGAAGGCTTTAAAAAAACAGATTTGTGCACATTTCTTTGAGTAGGATTATCTTTTTAACCTGTTCCTATCCTCGTTCAAGTTGTCCTTCCAACTTTCCCGATATATAAAATGATATATATATATATTTCTATCAATCTTCATACGATTACGAACTTTTACGAATGTGAAGTGTTCAATTTAAAAAAATAATTCTTATTTGATGATGTATAGTAAAACTCATTTAATTTTGTGTAACTATTTACCTTCATTGATATAGAAAGTAACAAACATTGCGATGAAACTAAACAGTACACCAAAAATTAAATAATAATGTAGAGAGTGTTTCTGTTATGTATCTCCCTTCACATCACATACGTGCAGTTTATACAAAGGAATGTTCATGCATTATATACCATATCTGACTGTATATAAGATCCTCTTGTCTAAAAAAGAAATGTCTCCAAGGTAAACGTAATTCTCCTTGTCCAGAATTACATTAACCGGAACTTAGGGAAGTGTTAGAAAACTGGGTTATAAATAGGATAATTCTTTGAACATATATTTGAAAAAAAAAATCTGGTGAAAGAAAGGGGGTGAGGATCTTATATACTATCAAAAACGGTAAATGTAACGAACACAAATACAAATCTCAAAATCCGATGAAAAGATGTTCCATGCAATAAAAAAAAGCAACCACGAAGACATTCTAGGAACTAGATAAAAGGAAAAAAAGCAAATAAGATGACAGAGAAACAAAAGCCGCTAACATGAACGCAAAATATTAACGTAATAGATCTATGATGAAAATACGGATTATTCTTATCTTTTATACGATAATTTCTCATCATATTCCCGTTACTTCTTATCGCAAATTTATAGATGTCATTCATTTTTATCTCTTAATATGACCATCAGTTGAAGGCGCTACAATTTTTTACCATCTTTTCTTATCCATAAACTCTCTCAGGGCGTTGTTCAGCTTCATGCCTGTTCATTCTGATATTTGGGATCTTCCATCTTATGAAGCGATAAATGGAATGTATGGATGTAACAACAATTTATTGTTACTATTGCTTGGCAGTGAGATCGTTATGGGGAAATTGATTTGCCAAAGTACCCACTCACTCACTTTTATATCAAGCATCGTGGAACATCAGTGACAATATATTTATCAAGATATTTAATGCTGGGACGAAGAGAAGAGATTGTATACGTTTCTTTTTTCTTCCAGTCAAGTGAAAAAAAAGTGTATATGATTGGTTTATTGATATGTTCCTATTTCTGCACAGGTGTATTCATACATACATGAGCATATATATATATATATATATATATAAACATATATACATGTA